>VMBQ01000168.1:334447-362557 GCA_007657795.1 Dreissena rostriformis
TGATCTGTCTGACTGTCTGTCTGTCTGTCTGTCTGTCTGTCTGTCTTTTGGTCTGTCTGTCTGTCTGTCTGTCTGTCTGTCTGTCTGTCTGTCTGTCTGCCTGCCTGCCTGCCTGCCTGCCTGCCTGCCTGCCTGCCTGCCTGCCTACATACCTACCTATACAAAGAATAGACGCAAGATAACCAATATGCTATCAGTAAGCCAATTAAAACTGTAGAACATCGAGGCACATTTCTAACTATATAGAATATTGCTGTCAATATATGTTTATTAAAATAATGTCTTCTTAGTCGAAAAGAAAAATCATACATACATATTGCTAAATAATGTTGTAATGTGGCAAGCTTTTACATCTGACTGTGACTGGCAGTTATTAACGATTAATTTTATATTTTTGACACTAAGCAGACACCGCCTGAGACAGATAGCAAGTATTATCATAAAAAGGGTTTCAAATAACTGTCAGATTTTGTTGAAATTCTTTCAGAGCAATACCTCTCTTCACTTTAATGAAAACAAAACGTTTATATTTGTTTAATCACTTAAGTTATAAGAACAAATGACAGCTATAAAACATCGTTTGGGATACTTATTTACAAGATGTAAATCAATTCAATTATGCATTATTTGCTTCAGGGGTGTAATTTGTTTACATTAGCAGCACATTCAACGACAATGGTACGGGATATCTCATGTTCTTTCGTTTACACAATTTAAAGCCTCATACAATATGATATTTATTCCAGGTCCAATTACTACTCTAACAAACACACTTGTTTCTGTAAAAACTGCATATACGATCAAATATCAGACATGGAACCAGGCCCGGGATACATTGTATCGATGTTCAAATTTCAACAAGAAAGTTGAAGTGTAAGCCACAACAACACCTCTTAATTCAGCTTTTCTGTATGTCATACGCTATCACGGATTTCCGTATTTGTGAAATATATGTATTTGTACGTGAAAGATGAATTGCAAAGAGCAAAACTTTTCTAATTTGTATTTGTTTGGCGACCATTTGATGTATTGGTTGTCATCAGGACACGACTCGCATGTTGATGAAGAATATGTTGAGAATCTATGATCATTTTTCAAGACAATTAAAACTGTAGAACATCGCGGCACATGTATAACTATGTAGAATAGTGCTGTCAATATATTTTATCTCTGAATAATGTTCCTTACAATATATTATTTGTTAAGACATTATTAAGTCAAACACGGTTTAACATACCGAATAGCCATAGTATAACCTTCGGTATGTGTATTGTCTGAGTTTGACAAATGTAGGTGTATCATGTCAGGATTTAAATCAGGTGTGATTGATAAACTCAGAGGTATTTAGGCAACATATATGAATATTTTACGCTACACATGCCATAAATACATGTAAATTATTGGTCATATGTTTTGTCGCCACTCTAAAACGCATGCTACACTATGAATGCGACAATCTGCTCCGCTTATGACATAAGTCATACATCAAATTGCGTGTAATAAAGTGGCGTAGAACGGTAATGGTTCATAATAATTCCTAGATGTCTGATGAAATTGGGAAATAGGAATATTTGAAGAGGGACGTCATGAAGGGACGTGATAAATGCAATTTCACTTCACATCGGGTTTTATCAACATTTGTTTCTTTGGAAATGTTACCAGTTTGAAGTTGTATTTATGTTTCCATTCATATCGAAAGAAGACAGATAAACAATTAAACAAATACAATTGGCTGCTATTTTGAGTTTTCCCATGCTTGGAAGGTTCAGATAGTTGGTAATAAAGTATTTTTGGAAGTTTTTAGTTTGTGTTTGCCGGGGAAAGGATACAGCCTGGGGTCTATTACCTAACTATCTTGTAACCGGTCAATTCCATACAAACAAACACCCTGATAATACCATTACTCGTGCTGGCGCAGGTGGAGACTCGCGTGTTTATATTTAAATTGTAACAACGTACACAGAATTAACATCTTTCACGTCAATATAGGGTGCGAGGCCGATAAGAAAAAGCTAAAGGAACAACATGTCCATTTTCTTTTGTTTCTGTTATGTTAGTCATTTGACATTTTGATTATTCAAATTGTTAACAAGTTCGGTTCTAGATGACAGAATGAGCACGTTTAGACCATTTACTTCGAAGCCGGTATATAGCATCTATATATGGCATATACTGCCTATGCAATTTAGAATGTACGTGTTTGTATTCTATTTCTCTTAAATAGAATGGACAAAAGGCATCGTGATAGAAATGCGATATGGTCTTTGTTGGAACAGTTAGAATTGGCGTGTATAATTAATATATATTTCTACACGTATCTACTGTACAGTAATCTAAGAGGAGACATACCGACTGAATTATTTATCACATGTAGCCGCACATTACACTCAGTATCGTAGACGGCTAATTGGTCAAGTCCCAATTTAAACCATCTTATATTGCATGTTTTATGGATTTGCAATCTTGACGAAGAATAAACAATATTGGCAGCAGTGTTTTCTTACGCAGCGTTAATCCAAATAAATCCTAGACGGAAGTATTCATATTTCAGATTATACAGATAATTGGACAGCTTCGTGTTAATCTTCACAATACACTTTAATAAGGATGTTCAATACCTAGCACGAGTGGCATTGCACATGATTATACATATCCGTTCGATATCGCGCATGATCAGAGCAAGAAAATGGTTTATGAAATGTGCTCATTTTACCGTTTGTCTGTTTTATGTTTGTTTGTTATAAATTGTGTAAATGTTCAATTTAAGCGAGTAGGTCTGGGCTAAGTGCAAGGTTCGGAGCTCCAACAATTCCTTAAATCTATGAATTTACAGAATTTACAGTTTAACGGCGTAAACCCCGTTTTATTAATGTTTGTGTATTTTGGGGTATCTCGTCGTTAAATTTATATTGCAAGACCACTCTGGCGTTGAAATGTTGGTTATTGCTAAGGAGCATTGATTTTTATGGTTTAAGTTATTTTTCGAATAATGTAACGTGTTTATGGTGCTTTACCACTAAATTTATCATGGAAAAGAATAGTAATTTGAAATTGTCGCAAATGTCTTGTTTTTTTATAAATATGCAAAAAGTAATTATATGTATTCAGATAGTTTAGGTTGATTTAGATCTAGGTATGAAATATTATTATAGTATTTATAATTGTTTGTTAGATGTTCTACATCTCTATTTATTCACCACACATCTAGGCATGCGCAATGCCAAATGAATCACGATAACGCCAAGGCCAGATGAAATTAATTAAATTTAAATACAGGCAATATACTATCCTATTGTAATCTTGAAGAACAAAACTATTTTTTCAAGGATAAATGTAAATCAGCTGACTTTGATATTGGCATATTTGAAGGATTGCATATGTATCATCTTAACATAAATCGCACATTAAACAAACATGAACAAAGCATGGTAACGTAGTGTAATCGTGAACATAACGTTTACTTATATCTATTTTTATCTATAGATTTAAGTTTGCTGACATTCAACAAAAAATCGGAATGAGCAATACAAAAACAGTTTTATTTATTGTTCTTGTGAAGGACAAGTGTGTTACACAATAACGCAGCACATTTACTAAGCGTAAAAATATTAATCCATATTTTTTCTTCGCAGATTTAGTATTATAACGTCTCTTATGTATAATACTTATAACAATATGATATCCAATGTCGCATTTAAATAAACATATATTTTCTATAATTCATTACTAATAATACTCATAAAAACTTTAAGGCTTACATAGATTTTACGTCTTAATTAAATTACAATTCAGTGGCTAAATTAAAAATATTTTTACTTGTTAGAAAACAATATGACAGAAAAAAAATATGATACTATGTCATAAATAACACTAATAACACTTATTGTCTTATGTCACTTACGCCATCTTACAGTTATGTTATTTATATTTTGTAGCAATTACTCCTTTGTCATACCAAAGAGAATCCGATACTACCAATACATGTAGCAATCGTTTATGCATAACTTTGGCATCTATTAATGCAAACTATCGATGCTGAGACGATATTCAATCTTTGTAATTAAAAAACTAAACTATACAAATTGTCTCCTCATGTGCTTTAATAATTACACACATGTATACAAGTGTGTAGTTATAATTGTGATATTTGATTGATGTATTTAATTGTGTTGAGGTCACGTCGGTATAGATGGTCATTTCTCTTTTATAGATAAACCATGATTTACACTGTGCGGTGGTGACAGTTACGTTTTAAACATATCCGTCAAAAATGTATATTCGGAGATGCTAAAAAAGTCGTCAAATTATCATAACATCCTGATTCCATCACGTTTTTCCTTTTTTGTGAAGAAAAATATTGCCGGCTATGTTTTGGTAGCGCATGTTTCAGTTTGTCTATTTTCGATGCTATATCTTGCTTTGAGTAAATAATTATGTCGAAAATGAATTAAAATCGGCCAATAAGTTTTTCTTGGAAACGCATAGGTGAATTTTCTTGTGGGCAAATTTCATTATTGACATCACTTGGAGAAAATACATGGTGTGTGAAAAAAAATCAACATTCAAATCCAAGAACAAAAAAACTCAAAGAAAAAGATGTTTACATTTTGCTGGGTAAGTTTTTCACTTTCGTTTCTTAGCTGAATTGACACAAAGTGCTCTATTGCTGAAAAAGCCTTCAGAAGTAATGGACATGTTGTCGTTTTAAAGATTTATCAATCGATTTTTCATTATGTGCTTACGCCATCATAGGTACTTATATTGGAACCAATTGATGAATGATGTATATTGTTTTACTTAAAAATCATCCATAAACAGCTGATGGCAAAATTCATAAAACGACATGTTCATTTCTTGTCAGCAGAAATAAAAACTATCAAACAAAACAAAGTAAAAAAGATCTTTCGTAAAAAAGTAATGGTGCTGGCATGCAGATAAGATATTGTTTTTGCAAACGTAACACTATTTTAATCTTAAATACACATCATGGGGAATAATATGGTTTACGATAATGGGCATGTTTAATGATATTATTATACTTTCAAGAACGTTATTATGAACATATTAATTTATATCATGATTCATACAAACCTGACTGTAGATATTTACTAGGTCCCGATTACCTCCCTGAAATTGAGATGTCGTATTTGTCATTTTTTATTCATTCAATGCCTAATAACACTCAGAAAATGAAATGACAGCTTTACCCGCCGCTGTGATTGATGAAACCTTCTAGACCACTGACATGCGTTATGATGAACCCATTATAACTTTCCCTGCTCTATGGTAATATCTTATTATCATGAGCGATTTGTTCCAGTGCCCGATGGTATGAGATCAATGATCCACAGGACTAACATATTTGTTCTGACGGAATACAACCGGCGTCTGCAGGTCATAGCAGGACATTTGTATTAGATATCGCACTAAAATCAATTTATTGCGAATGCGATTTTGTGAATTAATACAGATTCGATCGATTTACATTAAATTTCCCGGGTATTGGAGTTGTAAGTTTTGTGATAAAAGTATGAGGAGCTTATTAACTGAAAAAGATTCGCCCGAAGTTTAAACACGTTTCGACATTAAGTAAAAGGGAAAAAATGTGGATATTATTTATCCTTAACCAAACGTCTTGCAGCACTTAATGCAAATTATATTTTTATCAGTAATTTAAATAACAGATCTCTTCTTAAATTCCTTAACAAAGTCCTCTAATTGTCCACGGTACCAAATAATAAATTACAGCTATAAACCTTCTACGACACGTGATTGCAAACAGTGTAATATATGGCTTCTTTTGGTTAATAATTCAGTCGGTACGTCTCGTTTTGAATTACTTTACAATATATTCCTGTAGAATGGATTTATTTTCCACACACCAATGCACACTGTTCTATTGAAGGCCATATCACATTTCCATCACAATGCCTTTTATCTATTCTATCTGGAAAAAAATGGAATACAAACACGTACCTTCTAAATTGGAAGTGATCACCATATTTGATATTGATGCTCTGAACTGCTATCGAAGAAAATAGCTATACACGACAGTTGAACCTTCTTGTAGTCACGATAACACATTTTACACAAATTACAACATCTTTGATAACTGTGTATATAATTTAAGAGGGCACAAACCAAATTTAAAACTCTGTATTTGATTTAAAAATACCAAATAAAATAGATATCGAGAAGATTAGCTTAGTGTCTAAATTGTGGACATAAGTTATCCGACGAGTTTATGAAAGGTTTACACGGCGAGGATTGCCGAGCGGTAGAAGCCTTTCGACGACTTGACTGATAACTTTAGGTCCACAAAGACGCTTACCTAATATTCTATTAAACGTTTTTGAATTAACATATTATCGTTTTATCATTTAAAAAATTGCCTTAAAGTTAAATTCTAACCTTTCGTAGTAGAATGGAATCTATATGTGATGTCTCCGTCACTCGAAATAGTCCTGAACTATTACTTGCAAAAGCAGAGAAAAACGCAAATCGATATATGCCGCAATTCATCTTTCATCAGCATGTCAACTGTGGCATACTTAAGTAGCGAAACGGGTTTTTTTATTTAGATACAAATCCTAAATTCACCCATTTAATTTCAACCCCAACACAAACATGGACGCCGAAGGTTTCTTTAAAAAAAGTGGACATCAAGCACTGATCTTCACTTATATGGTTTTCGTTCATTTTTAAAGCGGGACTGTACGATTTTTATATGTGTTAAATTTTAATATATTGATAAAATTATGTTTCGATGACTCAAAATAGGCAATAAAAATTATACATTAAAGACAATTTTCATAAAATGCAGCAAAGACAAATTAGCGCTGGTTAAAGCCGATGCCGACCTTTTTTCTCGTATTTGTAAGGAAACAAAATTGTGTCTTTGAGTCGTATGAACGAATCTGCACTAGAACTAAATTTAGATTCACATTGTACATGTATTATATATATGCTGGCGAATTCGGCTGGAAGCCATTTTCAATTTCAGATTTAAATATCTGGCTTATTTCGCATTTTTCGACACATGTTTTTCTTAGCTTTTATTTTAATTTTTATTGAAATATATGTATACTAATGTTTAACACATTTTATATAAATTCATTTTTATTTGACAAAATCGTACAGTCCCGCTTTAAACCAGTTTTATATTTATTAACAAAACTAGTGCGACCAAACGGAAAAAATAAACCATCTGTTTGCACTAGCTCCTACCACCATGGTTATTTTAAAAAAGACACATGTTGTCAGGTTTTTCACATTTTAGCTTGAAAGGTGAGTTGTTAATCCGTACATGGCTGTATTGATACATTTAACAACAACCTATTTTATTGAATTTTCCTTTTTATACAGGCTGTGTAAGCGGAAAATTCTTTGTAGATAGACATTCGTTGATCAACACAGTAAGAAATTACCCTATGGCTAGGCTACAAGCTTTAAAATCCATCGAAAAGTACAACTACTCAAAGACTGCTCCGAAATTACTAGTTTAAAAACTTGTGTGCCACTCTAAGGTAGTCTAAAACACTGCGTTCCGATTCCCCACCCACAACTTAAACAGTATAAGATGCATTTTATGACATTGAAATACAATTAATATTACCGATTTCAATCGTACCATATAATCCAAGCACATCTTATTTTAATGAAATATCATTTTATCACATGCCATACCCTGTTTCACATGTAATATAACCATTACATATATTTTTATATTACACATGTGTAATATAATTTTTAAGCGTTTTCATTGGCTAAGTTTTTGTTTATTGACCAATCGCATTTTGTTATTTTGCTAAAATGACGTTGCAACGTCACGAAATGTAAACAACATTCGGGATTTATCATTATGTTTGCGTAAATATTTATTCAATTTGCTCATTTAAAAGCATGTGATAAAAAAGATCTGACACTCGTTGTCATATCATACCATATTTTATTAAACTCGTCCAGGAAATTCGTTAGTAAGCTCGCCAAAGGCTCGCTTACTAACAAAATTCCTGAACTCGTTTAATAAACTATGGTATGATTTGACAACTCATGCCAGATCCTATACATCTTGTGACTTAGTAAGGGATATTTTAATAGAATTGACATAAGTTTTAGTTATTTGTATAGGCATTGTTGCCATTGTTATACTTAGTATTGAATTGTTTGTCTTTTTGTACGCTTTAGTTAATGATATTCAATGGTGTATGTGTGTGACTGACATTAAGAAGGTACGCACTATATTTTAACGTGAAACGACGACGATGGTTGACTATCATAATGATGGAGAACATATATTTAATCCATAACATAAAGCAATTCAACGTCGTGCCAAAACTGTCATATAGTACAAACAACTAGTGGTATCGATGTGCCTTGTCAATGAAGTTCAATTCTGAAAGCACAAAAAAATCATCTATTGTTATACTAATTATTGAAATTCAAATGTACAATTTTTAATATTTGAATTCAAAACTGTTATATGCGATTGTAACCCGGACTCTAAGAAAACCACATCATATGTGTTTAATATTTAAAAAAAAAATGGAACAAACATAAGACACGAATGTAATGTCGCATATTCTGTTGTATTACCTGTAGTAATGATCATGGGTCGTGACACCATTTTCATGTTAACACAAATTCATGTTACGCTTATGCATCTGACCGTTGTTTTTACTTGATTGAGATTGAATTCCATTTGCAATATATCACAACGCGAGTAATCAAGGGTTTGTAAACGGGTTATGGTCTGCATTAATACCTTGCTGATATTACACAATTGGAAACGTTAATGCGAAATTTCCTGAAACGAGGCGATAGAGCAGTAAGTATCAGGTTTGACAAGAATGTATGTCTATGTGTTGAACGACATTCGTTTTATAATTAAAACAAACATGCATTAAATATAATGTACTATTTCAAAGAGTCTTACAAATGCGCAGTGCGGTTCTGATTATTTCGATTATGCTTATTAAAAGCATGGATTGATGGTCCGGATATTGTTCCATATTAAGTCATTCCATTACTATTATTTTAGTTTAATAAAGAGTATACATAAACGGACACATACACTATTTTTCAAATAGGTCTTCTCCAGCTATAGAGGCACACTGGATTTTTAAAAAATTATATTATGGTTCATTGAAAACAATTATGAAAGTTTATTTCTTTTGAAGCCAATTACTCTTAAACCAATGCACACCATAGATATCGAACATGTTGACCAAAGTCAATGCAGAAGGTGCGTATCTTGAATGCAGTGCCTGTATCGAGGATGATTGACATGCATTGTGACGGAAATGTGGTATGGTCTTTATGTCACTGTAAATTGGCCTGTGGAATTAACATCTATTCCTCATGAGAATAAGTAACCTCGTGCTTTGCTCTCATTTACCTACGCAAATCATGAACGTTGATGATAGTGCTTGTTATCTTTTAATAGAGTCAATGCAAGGATAGCGCCGTTAATTTTGCACAAGCTCTCCAAGTTATACGAATTCTCTTTCTCATATTGTATTGTATACCAATAAAAGAGAGACGTTCCAATTGGGGCATATTAGTACATCAGAAGGTTACGAGGGGGCATTTAATGATATATTTCCTTGACAAGTTAGACGAATATTTAACAGGGATTTAACTTCTGGTGGAAATTAATTTTTATAATGTAAAAAGCCGTTAAGTTGTTCACCTTTTTAATCAGGCGTGTTTTGTGTTTCTCATTTGTTCATGGTTTGTGTGCCATATGTATTAAATGTTGTCACTTCCATTATAAAAACTTTGTTTGATGCACACATTCTGGCTCTATTTTGTGGAAAAGAATCTTCCTTATAGACGATGGCGACCCCTTTCCCATTGCAATGTTTTGCCTGCTTTATCGACATTGTCGTAATGGCGTCCTTTTTGTCGATCTGGTGGTTATATAGTTATTGTTGTCTCGTGTTGGCGCGTGGATTTAAAAGTCGCCAACATGGGATTGAAACCTTTCCATTAAAGGAAGTATACTGAAATCTACAGTTACAACAACAAAAAGACAAATAGCTATACTACTAAAACATTCAGGTCACATTTAACACATATTTAGTTATTCCGATCATATACAAATTATTCGCATTTTGCATTTTAAATGTGTAAAAAGAACGCCCAACAGTTGATTAGAAGTGGCAAAATGTTGGGTATTATATAGTGGAAAAAATTACAAAAGGGCCATAGTTCTGACAATACCGCTCTCATCCATAATGCCTGTCTTATCCATAATGCCTGTCTTTCCTTTTTTAGTCTAAACAGAACTCAGTCTGATGTTAATGTTTGAGCAAAGTCTATCCTTTGGTCAAAGAAGAGTTGAGTACAGAAACTTCGAGACGCACGTACTGACGGGCGGACGGATATACGGACTGATGAGTTCCATCTAAATGCATTACACGTTGTGAAGACACACAAATCATCAAAATTAATTCGTTTTACAATATCCTGAGCAACACGTATTGGATGCACGTAATGTCTGGTAAATATACATCACAATGCATTCAAATAAATTGCTGGGCGCGATAGTGGATTAACCAATAAAAATGACATAAAGACAATAACAAACATGACTCACTGATGAGTGACAAAATTTACACAAATGTAGTTTTAAAGAATTGATGTCTTGAAGGAAAGTCGTAATGATTGTTGAAAGTAGAGAATTGTATCTGATCACACAAAAACAATACTTAAATTATATTCAAACACACAGAAAATTGTGTAATGACTTCATGGTGCAAACATGCTATTTTATCATTTATTATCTTGCTTTATATGGCGTTGCTTAAAGAACTTAAATGCCAAATAATTAATATTTAAGCGGACTATATCTAACAATTAGTTTAAATAAAATAGATGCTAATTTGCAATTTCACGTTTATAGTTTGCAGTTTTATTTTCCTTGTATGATTCATACATAAGAAAAGAAATTCGCGTATCTTGTCTGTTCAATATTAGATGGCTTAAACATATGAACATGACATAGTGAACTTATTACAATAAAACGAAATGCACATGACCTCGACTTTGTGTATTGTGGTCATCATTTTCATTTAGGCAAGTCATTAACAAACTTTCCATACACATTTTATATAATTCAAGCTAGTCTAAATAACTGTATGTGCACATAATTCCAGCAAACTTACGCATATGGGTACCATATGGGTTTGTCCATATACTACCTATATGGAGCCCATATTACACCATTATATTACATTTTACTTTTATTTAGACTGAGTAAATTTGCTCTTTTTGTGAGACCCCCGTTTTAAGCATTTTTTTTTTCTACGAACATATATATATATATATATATATAGATTTCTATATAACATTTTAAAGTTCTCCATTAAGATCTTAAAATACCCCTGAAGAGGTGCGCAAAATAAAATTATAAATACGAAACGTACGACTGCTCAACATTGAAGAAACACACAAGGAAAACA
Organism: Dreissena rostriformis; assembly: GCA_007657795.1. Lineage (NCBI taxonomy): Eukaryota > Metazoa > Mollusca > Bivalvia > Myida > Dreissenidae > Dreissena > Dreissena rostriformis. The sequence continues at coordinate 345,913 of VMBQ01000168.1, forward strand.
TTTTCATAAATCTACGTGTATATATAGATTTATTCCGTATGTTGATATCTCAAAATATCAATCTGACATATAAATGCATGTACCAATCGCGTGTTTTATAATGTATTGTATTTGATATTATTCAGCTAAAACTCAGAGAATTGTGTGTTTTATACGCCTGTATGAGCTTTGCCGACCGTACAGTTTCATCATCGTTCATACTTGTGTGAGAGAACAGTAGTGCCAATATGCTGATATTGAATCATAACGTATTACTTACAGACCTATTTCTAGCACCATGACGATTCCGAAAGCACTATTTTATAGATATGGATCATTTATAAATGTTGCACGAAAATATCGTTAAGACTTCTATCATGTAATGTTGCTAATGTGAAACGTACATATCATATCAAATGTAAACGTTTAAAATAGTCAGCAAAAAACTACTTGTATTGTGCCTATTCCTCTCAATTTCAATACTATGTCCTTATGTTATATTATCACAGTGAATATATTTATATAAACATGTAAATTTAGTAGTAGAGCAGAGGGCATCCAAAAATAGTAAAAAAACGGTCAATAATCGGAGAGTGTCGGAAGCGAAAACTATGAAATCCCTGGCATATGATTAACATAAATGCTAACAACCCGGTATACTTTGGACAAAATCTTCATTATTATTAGAAATATCTTAACAGATAAACGGCGTTGTTTTTGTTTTGCGTTGGTTAGAGATAATCAGTAATATCAAAGATCGCGAAGCTTTTTTTCTGCGAAGTTCTTAGCTGGATCACACCCACATCAATTACGGGTTTTTGCGCTAGATTTTGTGGCTTAATTTGTATAATTATATATGTTTGATCTTTTAATTTAGAAAAAAAGACAGAAATACAAAAGAAGAGTGGAAAAAATAGAAATACATAAGTAAATCGACCAAACACAGACCATCCAAATATATCTTAAATATTTATACGCGCGTTGTTCGAATATACATGTTTAAGTAGTGTGCCGGACATTGCTATTTTATTCGATTATTAATAGAATCGGGAATCATCGCGCGAATTTGTAATAAATTGGTCAAGTTGGTTATTAAATTCTAATTAAATCAATAAAACATAGTATTTATCATGTCCATGTAAAACGCGCATTAAAAACAAATTATTGACATGTACATGATAATAATTAAATATTCCGCATATATAATTCATTTAAGATATTTTTGGTCAAAAAGTAATTATTGTTTTGCATAAGTTAACGGGATAACGTTGCAATGTCGATTCCCGGACAAACTGACTGACATTGCATGACCTACTTCCGTCTGGTGTTTTAAAATATATATCTTGTCCAATTCTGTGTTAACGAGTAAGTCAGTTCACCTCAGACAGCTACTAGCCCTCCCGTCTGGGAGCTCCGTCGGTATCGTTAGTCTGACTAAAATATCTTGTGGACTTGAAAGTATCGTGTTAATTACCTGAATAATATACATAAACAGTTATCGTTGTTAGGTTGTGTCTTTCTTCAATCACTTACTACGTACCATCACCTATCAACAAACTATCATCATTTATTCCACAGACTGTTTTGAAAACAAAAACAATGTCATGTGTGTGTGTGTATGCGCTCGTGCATACGCACCCGCGTTCTGTTTGTTTTTGCGTGTATGTGTGCGAACGTTTCGACGTTAAAACATCATCGACGTTAAAACAACAGCTGACAGTGTACCTTCTCACACTTCTGTTAAACAAGCTTAGCCAATACAAAGTGCACATGTTTCCACAAGAAACCACCATCCATCCAGTTTGAATCAGTACATACATGGTTTTATGACCATATATTGGACCGGTTGGGTTTGAAGCAGTGATAGAGAAGAATGATAATACGAATGAGTGTATGACCAGTTCCCCCCCCCAAAAAAAAAGATATGTGACCGGTATTTTTGGTATGAATCAGTGATAGGGAAGAATGACCCTAGTAATGACCGTACGACCAATCTCTCAAAAAGGATGTAATGTGACTGGTTAAGATTTAATACCACGAGCCTCGTTGTGACAGTCAATGGAACAATGAACTGAGATGGCCGGTTCGAAACTGAATAGTTTTTATGTGGTGAAAACAACGGATTTTTAAAATTTATGAATGATTGGTGTTTCTTTCAATAATGTTACCATTTCTTACTAAAATTACAAACCGCAATATTGATTTATTTTATCTTGTTATCTTGTTCTAGAGATAATGCTCTATTAATTGATCGACAATTACAAAGCAATATTAACCAGTTGTTATTAAGATTACAACCCAGTATAATAGTCATATTGTATAATCATAGGTAAATTATATTTAAAAAGGTAAGTATAAGTTTCTTTTAAAGTATGTTGTGATCGCCCTTATACTAGTAGTCAGGAATACAAATTTATTCCAAACGATATTAAATCATATATCTATTTTCATTTACACATAGTTTAAAGTTGCAATTGCCACATTAATCGGAAAACACTTTTTATACGATACAATGTACATGTTGCGACGACTAAAGTAACTGAAAACTACTTAATATACTTGACACGTATAACGCATCTGGCGGGAACTCACAATTAAACACGATGTTAAGACCAGCAAAACCATTAACATGAGCCTCCTGGAAATCGTCACCAAATGTCCCATGGGGAGGTTATGTCTGTAAGGGAAAATAATATTAAGTATGCATAGGCGATGGTAATACAGGGTAAACTCGATAAAGACAAACACTATTTAACTCAATAGGGAACATGACCTTTTCGCAATTCACGTGGACTTGTACAATGTTACAAGTTTGGCGCAAGTCGTCATGATTCGTTCTGTAAATATGCATACTGTTTGTAACGCTGTTATTGTCAAAATACAATGCTATAACAGAATCTGAAAATAATTATCATTGTTAAATTAACATTAACAATTGCCGTCGCGAGGTCGATTATTTATAGAACATGACGGAAGTAGACAAGAGGGCAATGGCATTTCAAAAAAGTTACCTATCAGATAAATGAAACAGCAGATATATCAGAAGGAACGACATGCTCATCAATATCAGGTAGTCGTTTATTTCAGGTAAGCTTACATATAACCTTTTCAGCACGCTATAATACTAAAAAAAATACTGATAACAGAACGTTTGTCATTGTACTCGATTTTGATCCTGAAAATGTTTATTTACAATAGTGATACGTTCAAGTCGCATCTGTATTGTTTTGCCTTTTTATCACAAAATAATTATGCCATGGAAATAGATCGAAAGCCGTACATTAGTTTATCTTGAGAAGGCCTTAATTAATTATCAGGAAGTTACCGCTGGCAAATTTCATTCTCCGTATAATTATGTAGAAACAAAATGTCATACATGAAATAAATATCTTAATTAAATAATTCTAAAATGTGTATAAAATAAGATAGTTAAAGGTTTTTATCAACGATAAAGTTGGTATAACTACCATGGAATAGTTAGTTAAATTAAAGATGAAATCAGGACACTGCCAAGTAGATATTGTGTCGCAATTATTTTCATTCGATCAACGATATTAATTACGAGCTCCGTATTATGTAACCATTTTTGAAATTTTGGATTCGAAACAGAGTCGGCTCAATATCAAGAGATCAACTCGGACATGTCTCACAGAGGATTGACGAACGTCTTTTAGCCTTGAATATAAATGAAGTATTTGCCTGAAAGAAATAAGATTACTTCTAGACCTTAATTCGACATTTTTCCCAATTTCCCCTCTGTAAATTCATTTCTACTTACTTGCAAAACCAGCGCATTTTATAAACCTGTGTTAATCATCTACGAAAGTTGCTTTCGACAATATTATTTAGAGCTGACAACGTGAATTTTATCATATTTGTGGCGTGTTCTGAGAAAACTGGGCAAAATGCTTGTGCGTAAATTGTCATCCCAGATTAGCCTGTGCAGTCCGCACAGGCTAATCAGGGACGACAATTTCCGCTTTTATGGAATTTTTCGTTTAAAGGATGTCTCTTCTTAGCGAAAATCCAGTTTAGGCGGAAAATGTCGTCCCTGATTAGCCTGTGCGGACTGCACAGGCTAATCTGGGATGACACTTTACGCACAAGCATTTTGCCCAGTTTTCTCAGAACACGCCACATTGCATCTGTTTTTTATAATGTTTATTTAAGTAGAGCTCAAGTTATAAGATATGAATTACTTGTTATTAAAAATTTAAATATATTTGAATTGAGAGATCTGCGTTAACAATATTACCGTAAAATGTAAAAGTGTATACATGTATGTACATGTTTAAACAACATCACGCGCATATTATTTTGAAAAAGAAGTTTTAAAAAGCTTTGAAAACACGCTGTTCATAATCCGAAATTATGTATTGTACATTAAAGGTTTCTTTAACATTTGTCAACATAATTGTACAACTTTCGCATTGTTTACCTAAAGAATGTGAAACCCATCCTGTATAGACATATCTTTATAGAAACAACGGATTTTTCAAATTTATGAATTTATCATATTAAATCTCTGCAAAACATAGCACAGCACTGCAAACTTTTCATCTCATTCACACAACATTATAACACCAGCATTGATTCAGATGGAAACAATTTCCACATTACTAACGTGTTGAAATATAAAAAAGTTGAATATTCATACCGTAAGTATACCCATATTGTCGTTAGTGATAACCTATCAAAAAGGGAATAATATTTACCTTTGATTATTTTGCTGTTGAGACCAATCAAAGAAAAACTATATGGCATTGGAACGTAAATCGATCAAATCTGTAAAAATTCGCAAAATCACATTTGCATTAAATGTATTTTAATGCGATATCTAATACAAATGTTCTGCGATAACCTTCAGATGCCTATTGTATTCCATCAGAACAAATATGTTCGTCATGTGGATCATTGATTTTATAACATCGGGAACAGCAACAAATCGCTCATGATAATAACATATTACCCTAGAGCAGGGAAAGTTATAATGGGTTCATCATAACGCATGTCGGTGGTCTAGAAGGTTTCATCAATCACAGCGTTGGGTAAAGCTGTCATGTTCTGATTTAAGAATTATTATGCATTGAAATAATATACAATGACAAATGTGACCTCTCAATTTCAGAGATATAATAGGGACCTTGTTAATATCGACACTAAGGAATGTATCAAACATAATATATATTTATATGTTCATAAAAACGTTTTTGGAAGTATAACAAGATCATTAAACATGCTTTTTATCGCAAACCATATTATTCCACATAATGTATAGTTACAATTAAAATAGTTTTAGGTTTGCATATTTTGAATCGGCATGCAAGCACCGTTCCGTTTCAACGAAGGATCTTTTCTACATTGTTTATTCGCAGTTTGTATTACTGCTGACAATACATGAACATGTCGTTTTTATGTGTTTTGTCATCAGCTGTTGAGGGATGATTTCTAAGTAAGAAATTTAAACATCTTTTTATCAATTGGCTCTTATATAAGTACCTAGAATGGCGTAAGCACATGTTGGCAAATCGATTGACACATCTCTAAAACGTCAACATGTCAATTTATTCTGAAGTCCGTTTAAGCAACAGAGCACTTCGGTTCAATCCAGCTAAGAAACTAAAGTAAAAAACTAGGGATGCATTTGTTTGAAACGCTCTCCCTTACTTGTACACTTACCCAACAAAATTTACACACATTTTTCTTACAGTTGTGTTGTTCTTGGAGTTGAACGTTGATTTGTTTTCACACCATGTATTTTCTCGAACATGATGCCAATAATGAAATTTGCCAACGGTATCTGCAAGGAAATTCACTTAAACCTTTCAAACAAAAACTAATTGGCCGCTTTAAATTCCTTTTTTCGAAATAATGACTTTCTCAAAGCAAAATAAAAATCGAAAAAAACGAACAAAAACGGACGCTACCATAAGTTGTCGGCAATATTTTGCAAAACCACAAGGAAAAACGTGGTGGGATTCGGATGTTTTAATATTTTGACGGCTTTGCTAGAATTTAAATTAATACCATCGGAACAATTTGAACGTGACGTGGCATATGGCGTGTTGTGTTAGTTGCATTGTTCTCTGAGACCGCTTCCGTTGGGCACAATAGCGTGCTGAAATGCGACTTGCTTCTGACACTTAACAAGATTTCGTTCTTTGTTATTGTTTAATTAAATACCAAAGGAACAATTTGTCGGAAGCCTTCCCCGAAAGACCGATTATCGTGCGGATGTGGGGCTTGCGTTTGATACTAAAACAGCTTTTGTACTTACGAAACGCGGAATAGACATTTTTTTGACAATAAACGCTACATTGTGTAGAGTGATATAAGAGCTTTTAGTAGATATGTTTAAAACGTAACTGACACTACCTCAAAGTGTAAATCATTGTTTAGCTATATAAGAGAAATGACCATCTATACCGACATGAACACATCGCAATTGAAATGAACACCAATCAAAATGTCACAATATTGACTACAAACTTATATACATTTGGGTCATTCGGAAAGCACAAGAGGAGATATGTTCTTTTTATATACCACATTTATATAGCGCCCTTTTCATACTCGAGATGTGTGTTTAGAGGCGCTTTACATTTTTCCCTGATCACTGGGTCATAAGTCGTCCGTTAACATCTTTTCGCAGTATGCAGCCACGGCACGTTGGCTTATTTCCCTCACAGGTACCCATTTATATACCTGGTGGAGAGGAGCAGATGTGGGATAAATTTCTTGCTCAAGGAAATTCCATTGGTCAGGGCGGGATTCGAACCCGGTACCTATCGATCCCTAAGCCAGAGTCCTACCATTAGACCACTGCTCCCACGTTCTATATATTTATTTTAAATTACAAAGATTGAATATCGTCTTGGTATCGACAGTTTGCCTTAAAAGGTGACGAAGTTATGCATATGAATGATTGCTATTTGTAGTATCGGATTCTCTTTTGTATGAAATCTGAATAATTGCGACAAAAAATATAAATATACAGAACTGTTACTTATGGTATTACTAACATTATAAGAAAATAAGTTTTAGTTATTACATAGTATATATGTTTTTTATGTCATGTTGATTTCAAACAAGTAAAAATAAATATTTTTAAGTCAAAACATTGTCATTTAAGACGTATTATCTATCTTAGCCTTTACATTTTTATAGGTAAATTGTGTTTTTAATGAGACAATTAATACCATATTTGTATACGTATTATACATTAACAACGGTATACTACTAAATGCGCGAAGTAAAATGTTAAAACCATCTCGACCAGTTTTAGACAACTTGGTATAACTTTCTAAAACTATTTAAATTGCGAAATACAAGAGACACGAAGATGATGGTGATGCCGTTTCTGAGGAGTTTGTTTACACCAGAAATCGAATAAGCAGCAAATATGGACGAAAAACAGTTGTTTTTACTAACTTGTATATAAAATTAGTTGTAGTAAATTTAGCCTGAGCATTATAGTTGCTTCAACATACTGTTATACATAACAACGGGGTAGAATGCGGATAAGTTTACTTTGTGGATGTTTGCATAAACGATAATATTGATTGTTGTCCGACAGTGTCTTTGAGAGCAAAGCCCATAACGGAAGTCGTTCCATTAGTGCACGACTTTTCACATAAGACATATAAGACGACGGATAACGAGGCTCGCGTTCCAATGATTGGTGACATAACGATCGGTTCTGATGAGTGATTGTGTGTTTCCTGCCGAATTACTTAGTTATCTACTCCCTTGACTACTAAAGAACAGACAAAAGTATCAAATACGTATTATTGAAGATGAATGAAATTAATTAGAATGTATGACTGGTTGAAAACAAAAATGCATTATTATTTGTTTTTCTAGAACAGGACTGACATTTATGTTGGTCTGTTTCCTGTTGCCTAAAGCGTAAACTTTGGATACACATTGCTTTTTGCTAGATAAAATACCATTGTTTAGCACGCTTCTATGGTATGAATTAGTTGAAAAAGTTTATAAATAATGACGACAATCATGTTTCAAATGTTCTCTTATTATGCATCGAAGCGAAAGTCTTGCCATATTTTATTTTTTTTAATTTTATGTTCAGTTGAATTGTTTACCTTACTTACACTACATTCTAAAAATTGGCTTGCTGCATATGTTAGTGTGTGTGTGTGGAAATGATAAATCCAAAAAACACGAAAGATGTGAAATCTGCAATTTGATTCTAGGAATGAGAAAATCGCTTGTTATCGGAACGTGGGACATAACGCATTTCTGTAATAAAATGTGTATGTTCTGCATTTGCAATAACAAGCATTCTAATCATTACCTGTCTTCTGTTCGGTATTGTACACTAAGTACATGAGCTGCGTTATTGTGTAACAAACTTGTTCTTTACAATAATAATTAATAACTCTGTTTTTGTATTGCCCATTCATGTTTGTTTGAATGTCAGCAAACTTAAATGTATAGATATAAATACACGTTATATTTAGGATTAGACTACGTTAGGATGCTCTGGTTTATTCGGCATTTATTTTAAGGTGATACCTTTACAATCGTCCACATATGCCAATATCAAAGTCAGCTAATTTACATTTATCTTAAACAAATAACTGGTGTTTATCGAGATTTCAAAAGGATAGTATATTGCCTGTATTTAAGCTTCAATAAGTCCATATGTCCTTGGCGTTATCATGATTCATTTGGCATTGCGAATGTATAGTTTTTTGGTGAATACATAGTGATGTAGAAACATCTAACAAACAATTACAAATAATTATAATACTTTTTCATACCAAGATTAACATCAACCTTTACTATTTGAATAAAGGCAGTTACTGTTTGCATAATTATCAAAACAAGACATTAGCGACAATTTCTAATTATTGTTCTTTTCGTTGATTTCACGACAAGCTTTAACGCATTTCCAAATTGTCCCCAATTTATCAGGATTCGTCTGGCAAATACCATTAGCTTTAACTGGAATTTTCTCTCTCGAATATTTAGATGAAAAATAAATCAAACGTTCTCAGATCTTGTTAAATCACGAACAAATACCTGATTTCGGGTAAAATTCTTTATTTCCCTTATATTAATTAACACACATGACTAACGGCACTTTACAAATCAGAGAGAAATTGCATCCTTATACGATTTCTTTTCTTAGAATCATCTGTAAAGAGAAATCAGTATTAGACACGCAGTTCACACTTATTGTGTAAACATTGCCTATCTTCCAGAAGTTCCTAACGCCGTTGTCACGATGGGCATTACGAAATGAGATCACTGTGTTTTAATGTCTCCTAAGAGAGTGGAACAACACTAGGGTTTATATAATTACGACAAATCCATATAAGTTATTTGTGGAATAGTTTTGCCAAAAAGTTCGGGATATGCTGTAAAACTTATGTTTTTTTATTACCAATGATCTATATATTTTAGTTGCAATGTTGGTGAAAGTAGTATTGTAGTCGTTAACTTATTATAGATTCCGAAATGTACAGTGTTGCAATGTATACACATCTAATTTGAAATCTACTTACTTTACGAAAACAAATCCGCAATTGACATTAAAGTGTCGTTTGACATTCTTTACGAACATACACTATTTAATCGCATTTATTCAATTTATTTAACAATATTATAATAAAACAATTGTCAGATAACGGTGGTTTATGCTTGTAGGTATCGCAGCGGGGATAAGGCCGACCAGTTGTTATTTTGATTAAGGCAATCTATCCGTACAGGACGTCATTTGGGATCCGGACGTTGTCCATCCGACACACATGTCAAAGCCATCTGAGACGACCCTGATGGAGAAGAGTGGCCATGCTGGGAATGGTTTCCCTCTCCAGCACATCGTTATTCGTCACATTCCAAATACGCGTCGGATACAGCGCATATGGAGATGCTTAGTCTTTTCTCCTCAGATGCGAACAAGATACAGGACTCGCTGGCATACAAAATATTCTTAGCAAGCAACCCTTGTACATAGCTATCCGGATGTTCGAAGGCAGCATCTCTGTGATAGTCTTGTCAGGGTTTTGGGGGCCTTGTAAATCCTTTGATTAACCTTTGCTATCGGTAAAAGGTCGTCAGTGATGGTAGATCCAAGGTATGTGAACTGGCTGACGACCTCTAATTTATAGTTGTTGATGGTGATTTAGGCTGATCGGCATGCTGGGCCATCAAGTGTGTTTACTTCAGGCTGACTGCCTTTGCAAATCGGTCTAACAGTTTCAGCAGTTCTATTTCGGTATGGGTGAACAAAGAAGCATCATCTGCAAACAGCATGTCTCTGATGATCTCCTCCCGTACTTCTCTCTATGCCTTAAATCGAGCCAGTTCGAACAGACTGTCGTCTGACCCACCCGGTAGATAGACACCCTCGGTCGATGTCTAAAGGCATGCTAAAGCAAGACAACTAAGAAGATGCCAACAAAACTACACGTAAAGACTTCCATTAAGTACATGAACATTGATAAAGCTTGCTTCTGTGTAAATGAAATGCGTTGCACATTGCATGACAGTGTTATTTAGCATTATATTTTCTTCTTCACTATTTCATTAACGTGTTATTTCCAATTGAAGTACTAAAGTACGTTCAGTGTAGTGGGGATTGTTAATCGATATTATGCACCATTCGTTATAGCGTGCATGATTTGCTGATTATATCAACAAGAATATCATCAAAATTTATAATTGTTTAATACATGTGTATATATGCATACATATTCAAACAAAAACAAAAACAATATTTCCGTAGAACTTATGTCAATATGATAAAAATGCTAATATATAAACACCGACCAGACATGTATATCGAGCACTCGTCAAAAAATTACAATGGTAATTGCATGAATTTTCCTTCATTGTATTTACACTATCCATCAGTATTTTGGCGAAGTATACTAAATGAATCACTATATAACTCTGCAAATCTACCTTCTACATCTAGGACCGCGCTGTAACAATAACACGGATTTTAACAAATATTATATAAATTAAATTATTGAATGTGTATCTACTACTTTCCTGACCTTAATACGGCTGTGATATGACACAGAATTAGTTAGTTGTCATTTAATTGAAGTGTCTCAATTGAAATCAGACGTTCAAACCGCAAATTAATATTTAATGAATACATTCCATTTTGTAACTGTGGCATGCCGTGCCATTATATGAGGATGTCGGCGAGAATAAACATATTCATCAGAGAAGTATATTTCATGGTTGATACTTTGCTAAATCATTCCAAAATGACAGTTAAGCCAGATCATGAGTCTAGCTATCTTTCTGCGATCTGTCATTGTTGCCCGTCTGTAAAGCTTCTGTTACAGACGCCTCTTTCTGTCTTACTCTGTTTATCAGACTTAATCACATGTTATCAACATAGGAGGGAAACTCATGAAGAAAGAACCGCTAACGAATGTTAAACAGTAACAGGCGCGGGGCATTATTGTATGTTTATTAGTTCAAAGATTTCACAATCGTTGAGGTTTACATCCGAAATTGTAAACCCTTGCAATGTAATACCATTATACATACGTTTCATTTTTAACCGTTGGTCCCATTATATAATATTATTCAAATACATGTAATAGATACGAATTACTTCAGAAGCATTTTAAGAGAGAAAGCGTGTTGACTTATGAATGACTAGTCAGCTTTACAATACAGGAAAATAGCAAAATTCGTCATTGCACATAATTAGTAAGCTAAGATCACCAACTTGAACGGTGATAGCAAAACACTAGGGATTTATATCATTTTAACGGCATGGTCAATGTAACAATACGGATGTCAGACTTAAACAAATATTAATTTGTGATGTACTTACTATTGTTCTAATCATAATACATTAGTGCGTCTCCCAAAGCAATCAGATAAAGAATGTTGTATATTACTTGTTTTGTGAAGAGAGTAATAAATTACAATATTTGAAATTCACAGTTGTAAAATATATTTAACATAAAAGAACTGCTTGGATTGTCCATTACAAAACGATATGACAGTATCCTGTCTCTTTAGCATACCTCTATGTCCATATTTTTAAAGAAATAATGGAATATAATCGCTGGAACGCTCGATTTTAAGCAGTAATAAATATGTTGTATGTTTTTTTCTTGGTATATTTGCTTTGTGTGTTTGAAATATATTCCGCTTGGTATTATATATCTGTTTTTTGTTGAATCTGATTATATTTTACCAAACATGATGACTTAATAGTTTATTCTGAGTAATATGACCTAACTTCGAACATTCACTGATACAACTCCTTGATATAAAACATTATGTCAGACACCTCTATTTCAGGCAGATATCAATGTAGCAGTATGATAAATGTCAACTGTGACGTTTGGCCTACTGGTCGATCTGTGGTCGAAACGAGTGAGGCATGGTTTGTCGGTGTTTTATGTATGATATGAATTACTTCACTGGATATGTGGCGTATATTCCTATAATAACCTTTTGTCCCAATAATAATATGTTGTTGTCAAACTTGCGCTGGAGCAGTGACCACCAATTTTATTTGCTTAAACCAAAGCCTTAGTACGACACCAGTGTGTCATTCTTCAAAAATAAAATGTGTTTCTGTATTTATTTTTACTATATACGTATTTCCTTTCAAAATATCAAATGTGAAATATTACACTATTTTGGTCTCCATGATATGATAGTGTTTTAAGAACATTGCTGGAAATAGTGAAATATATGAACCGTCTTAATTTACATAGTTGTTTCATAAACGATTATAGCTTGCTAGTGTCGATCTGTCCTTTCCTCTCGTTCCGAACCGTTTCGTTGTTCATCTCTTTATCTCGACGTTTAATTTTTCCACTAGTACGTAATAAAACTTCACGAATTCGTTTCCGGGTAAAGCATTTGCCTTGCCATTGATAGCCCTCTTGTGCACTATATAGCGGTTAATATGATAAAAGTATGACGGGTTAATGAAGTAAAAAGAAAACCTGTCTACAGTTTAACTCATAAGAAAGTGTTTCTTTAGATCCCTTCACACACGTCTGCTTTTAGTTGACCAATCAGAAGTAAGTAATCGCCGGATTTCAAGATCGTATTCATTTCTAAAACCAGAACGTCGTCCAGCACTAAAACTGAAGTCTTCAACCGTTATTAAATGAGTATTATATTAGAGTGTTTCTTTAAATCCGTCAAAATGTACTTCAAATTCGCCATGGTAGTAATGCATCAATACGATCATTAACTTTTTACGATACTGAGTGTTATGTGCGGCTACATGTGGTTAATAATTCAGTCGGTATGTCTCCTCGTTGATTATTGCACAGTAGATATATGTAGAAATATATATTATAATACATACAAATTCAAATTGTTCCAACGAAGACCATATCGCATTTTCACCACACCTGCGCCCCCAAGAGTAATGTTGTTATTTTGGTGAGGTTATTATGGCATTGACCGGTTACCAGAAAAACACAACACATCAACATAGACTTGTGTCCGACGTCGAACAATCAATTATGTATTCGATGTACTAGGTCAGTTGCTGTATCAAAAGAAAACGGATTGTCTTTCATCTTGCTCATAGTAATTTTAGAACTCGTTAAAATATAGAGATATATTACAAAAGAAAATCTCTCAATCTTATGTCTATTGTTATCTAGTTTTTCAGTGTGATTATAAACCAGTGAATGACACAAAACGAGAGTGGTGTTGCTTATTAATTTAGTCAATCCGCACCACAGAAACACGTAACAGTGTATAGAGATTTCATTCAAAATTGTTCATCTTGAATTTTAACTCTGCACTATGCAAAATGAAAATTTAACATGATATGACAAACTTATATGCCGTTATAGGAATGACGTAATGAATATGAAAAAGTAACAATATGTTGCTAATTGAAATACATGACTATCAAGTTTGCTGTATAAGACTGACGTTAACAAATTGGAATCCAGCATTAGTATGTTCGATCTAAGATAAAGACTTTAATTGAAAAGTGTTATTACTAATATACTTCGTGTTGTAATTTAAATATAATTAACATAGCAAAGAATATTAAAACAGCTCAAAGAAAGTCAAAGTCGTACCGGAAGTTATAAGTAGAAATATAAGCGTATTGCATTCAGCATAATAGAGGACTTATGTACTTAGGAAACATTGAAAGGAGGTCAATTCTTGTAAGCATCCGCCTGTCTTTCATTTTAGGAATATCACAAACTGCTTATACAATACAAGACAACACATATACAAATAAGTCACTCTTACTTACAACACTTGACTGTTCAAAGAACCACTTTGGAACTATGTCGATAATAAAATTCTTAACAATATTATGCATAGATAGGTAATAGATAGTTAGGTAACCGATCCCATACTAGAGTCCTTTCCCCGGCCAAAAATGTATTAACTTCACAAGATACATAATTACTGACTATCTGAACGTTTCAAGCATGGTTTGGCAGCTAATTTTATTTGTTAATTGTTTAAATGTCGTTTTTCGATATTAATGGAAACATAAATACAACTTCAAATTAATAACATTTCCAAAAACACAGACGTTCATCAAACCCCAAGTGAAGTGAAATCTCATATATCACGTCATGAAGTCCCTGTTCAAATATTTCCGATTTCCCAATATCAGCTAAGACTAATAACAAACCATTACACTTCTACGACACTTGAAAACACGCAATTTGATACATAGTTTATGCGGAGCAGATAGTCGCATCCATATTCGTAGAATGCGTTTAAAAGTGGCGACAAAACATATGACAATTTAAATACCTGTACTTAATGCATGTGGCGCATAACAGATTCATAATTAGAGCCTAAATACTTCTCAGTTCATCAATCACACCTTGATAAAATGCTGACATGAGCACATCCATTCGTCAAACCAAGAGAATACAAATACCGAATTTTATATTATGGCTTTACGGTATTTTTCATCGGTGTTTGACTGAATAATGTATTACATTTAGAAATGAAGTAATGAAAGGAACTTTATTCAGAAATAAAATATATTGACGAAAATCGTCTACCTAGTTAACAATGTGCCTAGATTGTGTTAAAGTTTTAATAGTAAAACAACTTTTTAGTGTTTATCTATGTAAAAAATGACCATATATTCTCAACAGATTTCCAGTAAAATGTAAGCAACGCAGTCCTTCCCGATAAACTATGGTGTACGGACCGGTTCAAAATACTGAATCGTATCATACGGTTTAGCTAAAACCGTATCAGACGGTTTATAAACCGTATGATACGCTTTAAACCGTATGATACGCTTTTAAGACTTTTGGACCGGTTCGTACGTTAAACCGTCTGATCCAAAACCGTATGATACGAATCGTATCAGACTGTTTATGACGGGTATTATTCAATGTAATATTCAATTTAAAAAAAGAATTATTTAGTGTAAACCGTATGATACGGTTCACGCTAAACCGTATGATACGAATCGTAAACCGTCTGATACGAATCGTATCATACGGTTTCGCATCAAACCGTTAAGCGTACACTCGGTCCAAAAGTCTGAACCGTCTGATACGATCGTATCAGAAGGTTTATGGTCGAAAAACCGTATGATACGGTTCTAGCTAAACCGTCTGATACGATCGTATCATACGGTTTAGACTTTTGGACCGGTCCGTACACCATAATAAACAGTTCATAAATCAAATGGTCGCCAAACCGAAACACATTCGTTCCATACACAAACACGGATTTCCGTATTTGTGAAATATAGGTATTCGTAAAGATGCAAGATGAGAGCATAACTTCCAAATGTGTTTAGGTTTGGCGACCATTTGATTTATTAACTGTTTATTATGATATACATTGTACACTCGGTCCAAAAGTCAAAACCGTCTGATACGATCGTATCAGACGGTTTATGGTCGCAAAACCGTATGAAACGGTTCTAGCTAAACCGTCTGATACGATCGTATCATACGGTTTAGACTTTTGGACCGGTCCGTACACCGGTCATCGGACACAAGAACAAATCTCTTATGATAATGTCAGATTATACTAGAGCAGGAAACGTTAACACATGTTTAAGGGTTCATCAAAACACATGTCGCTGGTCTAGATTGTTTCATCGATCACAACGGCGGGTAAAACAGTCACAAAGTGATCCGAGTGTAATTAGACACTTCAAAAATAAATCGAGGTTCAGGACAAATGTGACTTCTAAGTTTCAGAGAGGTAATTAGAAAAAAGAATATTCCTACATTAAAGCGGGACTGTACGATTTTGTCAAATATTTATGATTTTTTTTTAAAATGTGTTAAAAATTAGTATACATATATTTCAATATAAATTAAAATAAAAGTTAAGAAGAACATGTGTCGAAAAATGCGAAATAAGCGAGATGTTTAAATCTGAAAGCTTAAATGACTGGAAGTCAAATAAGCCAGCATATATATAAAACAGGTACAATGTGAATCTAAATTTAGATTTAGTGCAGATTCGTTCATACGACACAAAGACACAATTTTGTTTCCTTACAAATACGTGTAAAAGTGTCGGCATCGGCTTTAACCAGCGCTAACTTGTTTTTGCTGCATTTTATGAAATTCCTCTTCAAAGTATAATTTTTATTGCCTATTTTGAGTCATCGTAACATAATTTAATCAATATATTAAAAGTTAACACATGTAAAAATCGTACAGTCCCGCTTTAACAT
>VMBQ01000168.1:365044-410949 GCA_007657795.1 Dreissena rostriformis
GGAAAATTGATTGGTCAAAGCAAATCTATATGGTGTACGGACCGGTTCAAAAGTCTGAATCGTATCATACGGTTTAGCTAGAACCGTATCAGACGGTTTATAAACCGTATGATACGCTTTAAACCGTATGATACGCTTTTAAGACTTTTGGACCGGTTCGTACGTTAAACCGTCTGATCCAAAACCGTATGATACGAATCGTATCAGACTGTTTATGACGGGTATTATTCAATGTAATATTCAATTTAAAAATAGAATTATTCAGTGTAAACCGTATGATACGGTTCACGCTAAACCGTATGATACGAATCGTAAACCGTCTGATACGAATCGTATCATACGGTTTCGCATCAAACCGTTAAGCGTACACTCGGTCCAAAAGTCTTAACCGTCTGATACAATCGTATCAGAAGGTTTATGGTCGCAAAACCGTATGATACGGTTCTAGCTAAACCGTCTGATACGATCGTATCATACGGTTTAGACTTTTGGACCAGTCCGTACACCATAATAAACAGTTAATAAATCAAATGGTCGCCAAACCGAAACACATTCATTCCATACACTAACACGGATTTCCGTATTTGTGAAATATAGGTATTCGTAAAGATGCAAGATGAGAGCATAACTTCCAAATGTGTTTAGGTTTGGCAACCATTTGATTTATTAACTGTTTATTATGATATACATTGTACACTCGGTCCAAAAGTCAAAACCGTCTGATACGATCGTATCAGACGGTTTATGGTCGCAAAACCGTATGAAACGGTTCTAGCTAAACTGTCTGATACGATCGTCTCATACGGTTTAGACTTTTGGACCGGTCCGTACACCGGTCATCGGACACAAGAACAAATCTCTTATGATAATGTCAGATTATACTAGAGCAGGAAACGTTAACACATTTTTAAGGGTTCATCAAAACACATGTCGCTGGTCTAGATCGTTTCATCAATCACAACGGCGGGTGAAACAATCACAAAGTGATCTGAGTGTAATTAGACACTTCAAAAATAAATCGAGGTTCAGGACAAATGTGACTTCTAAGTTTCAGAGATGTAATTAGAAAAAAGAATATTCCTACATTAAGCGTTTCATGAAAATGAGTATGCACTGTTAATTTGTATACTTTTGCACTGTATTAATGAAGGAAATTATCAATTAAACATTCACGTAAATTTGATCTTATTGTAGAAAAAGTAATTTAAACGACAACCTGTTACCACGTGAAGCATCAAGATATCTTAACAAATGCTACCTGTATTATTTTTGCAAAACGGTTCTTTTATAAGTTTATTAGATAATATTTTCGATTCACGAACAGAATGCCATATACAAAACGTCACACATTCAAAAGTAACATTTTGACAGCATGTTATAATCTTATTTGTATTCTGGTAATGTCTATTTCCACTGACAAACGAAAACGTGTTTTTATATGAGACACATTGATAAGTGTTGCAATCAACTGTTAGAATCGTCTCCATGAGTTGGTTAAATACCTCATATATCAGCAAATTGGTTCCCATTTAAATTTCCATAAGGGCGACACCACACGTATCTCATAGTTTCCGAGGGACTTGACAAATTTATTACTCCGTCGCGTGTCCTTAACCAATACAATGCAATTTTTGTGAAGGCTTCTCCAGCGATAGAGCTTCGAGTGTCAATTCCGCTGAGATATTTAAGGACGAATTGTGGCTGGGTTATTTCCAATATATAACTTACAAGCGGGTTGGATAGTTCAGAGAACAAGATGTAGTTTTCATTGGTTTTGCGACACACCAGGCGGTTTGTGTCAGTGAAGATAATGTGATACGTGATCTGTTTTAAGCCAGTGATTAAATTATTACTCATAAATTGAATTAAGATCTTCAACGAGATTTATATGTGGATAAATACTAGAAAACCTGTCGGATTAATATTCTTCGAAACAAATCGTTGATACAACAAATCTCCGATTACAGTAAAGTATGAGTGCATACAATTTTAATAATGGACCAACAGGTGTCAAATTTCATTTAAAATTATATTTAAGGAATCATATGAGCTTATTTTCTGTTGTTCATGTGTCTACAAATATGTTTGATTTAGATTTTGCATGTTCTTCAAAGTCATAGTAGTAATTAAATTTGAAAGTGGTAACTTCAATATAATTTATGTTTGCGTTTCCAGGAAACAAATATTGACGGCTGTCAATTTATTTAACAAATAAACGGCTGTAAATTTATTTATGTACGTCGAACATTTTCAAAGCACACATTTAAAGAAATAAGAAGGCAATCTGCAAATTTATACTGTACAGCAAAGTGAAGATATGAGATCCGGATATAAACAAAAACTCACTGCGTTGTTAGTGTTCATAATATTTTCCTTAGGGTTGTTTGAAGTCTGAAAGTGACAAAGGGCGTATGGTTATCGCTGGATTGTTTTTAATGTCGGGGTCTGTTCCCGAAGGGCTTATTGGCCGAGTAGTGATGCCCGCAGTGGAGCTTGCTCTTGACATGATTAACAAAGAGCACACCGTCCTTCCGCATCACACATTATATATAATAGACAGTGATACTTAGGTATATTGTTCACATACGTTCATATCACACTTTTCCAAATTGCAACACCGCTTATTATGCATTTAGTAAATGTAAATTAATACTGAGAAATATGCTATTGTAGTGCTTTTAGTTTGTGTAATATATTTGCAGTTTTTATTTCAACTTACAATTAGCAAAATGAGATGGGAAATATCACGCATTGTAAATTCACCACTAGCAAGATCAAAGTTTGAATAAACATTCCGTTTTAAGTGTTAAGTCAGATTCCTACATTCTGCTTGTCTAGGAATAAAACAATTGTGGAGCGATGGATTTGTTTTTACAAAACTCAGAAATGAGTGAAAGTGTCGACCTTTACAACGAGGGAAAGATTCAATTTGGTGGTAATACAATACAATAATATTTAAACTATAAATCAATCGTTCATATATATTTTATTTACAAGTGAAATTTTACTTTGGTAATTATTTGTGGCGTGTTCTGAGAAAACTGGGCAAAATGCTTGTGCGTAAAGTGTCATCCAAGATTAGCCTGTGCAGTCCGCACAGGCTAATCCGGGACGACACTTTCCGCCTTAACAGGATTTTTGTTAAGAAGAGACATCATTTAAACGAAAAATTCCAAAAAAGCGGAAATTGTCGTCCCTGATTAGCCTGTGCGGACTGCACAGGCTAATCTGGGATGACAATTTACGCACAAGCATTTTGCCCAGTTTTCTCAGAACACGACACATTTTTGTCATGTTCGACACGTTCGATCATTAGAAAGACGCATTAAGTTCATGAGTTTCTTTGGCACTTTTGTGTGTTACCAAGTGCAAACAAGTAAAAAAAGCCATAAATAAACAATAAGTATGTTGCTATGAAATAAAATATGCGTCATACTTAGACTGTGAAATTGAAATTTGGCAATGAATAATGCCAATGTCTTCATTCAGCCTTTTCGACTTTGCAACCATGCGTTGACTGTAAAAAGATGTAAAACTGTTATATATGTTCCTTTACAATGTTTCAATTTCCTACTCTAGTCGACAAATTAGCTAATCATCGTTATATATACATATGAAGTGATTTAGAAATCAGGACAACCTATGGTTTGAAAATATTTTTGATCAACGATTGAAAATGCTTAACACAACCGTGTGAGTCTTAATCAATTGATATGGCAAAAATTAATTAAAAAGGATTAGATTTTATTAAGACAATTCAATAAATTATTAAAACAGTTTAGATAACGTTATGTAAATAATAATATAAAAAGATATACAAGTTATAGGCGAAAGCTGATATGTACTTTTCAATAAAAAAGTCTGCCATGTCCTGACATCTTACACAGTTTTGCTAATTAATAGCTACGGTACTTGTTCATTTAAAATTACTTTCCGGCAAGAGATTTGTGTGTAAGTTCGAGAGCGATTTTTAAGATATAAATTAAAATAAAAACTTCAGTTTAAGACTAAACCAGATACATACTCTATAATTAAAAGGTTTGCCTCAAGCTGAAATCTTACAGAGTTTTGCTTATAAATATTTCCGGACCATTTTTAGTTTAAATCACAAATTTTATTTGGGTTATAGATTTTTACATTACATTAAAAAACATACTTAAATAAGAAATATTAATAACAAAATAATAAATGTTTAAACAAACAAAGATATGTACTATCCAATGCAAAAAAAGTCTGCCTCTGTCTTGAATCTTATAAAGTTTATTCATGAGTAACTCCGGCACTGTATAAGTATTTATAAAGGGAGAATAATGTTTTAAACAAAGGCAGAAATCTACTTTTCAATAAACTTGTCTACTTCAGCCTTAAATCTGTCAAAGTTTCGCTAATAAATATATCCGGCACTATTTACGCTAAAATCTCAAAGTTAACTTCAGAATTTCGATTTTGATATAACATTTATAATTATCCTTGAATAATTCCTTTCCATAAAGAAATCATTAAATTTTAGGCAATGGCATTTCCGAAAGGTGTGCTTAAAGAAAAGCTTGCTCTGCCTTAAACATTATGTGTTGTTACTGAATATTGTTGCAGAGACACATATTTTATAAATCCATCGTGTGTATTTCTTATTTAACTTCTATTGATTAACGCTGTGATACATATGTTTCACTTGTTTCCAATCCTACTGTTCGAAGTCATTAAGTACTGTTTATCGGACTTAAGTGGGTGTACGCTATGATTACGCTGTAATCTGTCTTATTTTTCAGTACCTACAGGGCAGTGGGTCACGTGATTGCCTATATGGCGGCGGTCAATTTATCGATTCTGGGATTGTCTATAGTTCATACTGGAATGTTTTGAAAGCGCATAAGCGTTTATTACGGTACTTTACGTTTACATATATCTAAAATTTAGTTTAATATCATTCATTTATATGTGCGTAAATGCTCATCTTATGATTAAATGCATATTTATCATTATTAACTTAAACATAAGATTTAAGAAAGAAGTCCCTGTCTCCATATGAACATTGAAGATTTGAACTATGGTAAAGAGTTATATATAACTTAAACAAATTAAGTTCAAATTAATCCAATGACGATATTAAGTAATTATATGAAGTTTGTCCTTAATTAAGGTATATTTAAAAAAAATGAGACTGCTTTGAGCTTAGTTTAATTCGAATTGTGCATTGCTTTTGTTTTGACGCAATAGACCTTATTGTTTAGTGTTATATGCACTTGTGTCGCAAGAATATTCGCAATTGTTTAGTGTTATATGCATTTGTGTCGCATGAATATTCGCAATTGTCAAGTGTTATATGCACTTGTGTCGCATGAATATTCGCAATTGTTTAGTGTTATATGCACTTGTGTCGCATGAATATTCGCAATTGTTTAGTGTTATATGCACATGTGTCGCATGAATATTCGCAATTGTTTAGTGTTATATGCACTTGTGTCGCATAAATATTCGTAATTGTTTAGTGTTATATGCACTTGTGTCGCATGAATATTCGCAATTGTTTAGTGTAATATGCACTTGTGTCGCATGAATATTCGCAATTGTTTAGTGTTATATGCACTTAAGCCGCATCAATATTCGCAATTGTTAAGTGTTATATGCACTTGGGTCGCATGAATATTCGCAATTGTTTAGTGTTATATGCACTTGTGTCGCATGAATATTCGCAATTGTTTAGTGTTATATGCATTTGTGTCGCATGTATATTCGCAATTGTTTAGTTTTATATGCACTTGTGTCGCATGAATATTCGCAATTGTTTAGTTTTATATGCACTTGTGTCGCATGAATATTCGCAATTGTTTAGTGTGATATGCACTTGTGTCGCATTAATGTTCGCATACTGACATAATAGTTGAGGTAACTGTAGATTGCATTTCTACACATCTTTAGAATTTGGTCATTTCTATTTGAACCTCACTCATATTAGCTTAAACAAACTGTTTTATCGGAGTTCCGTACAACAACTGTTGCTCTGAATAAACTTAAAAATACAACAGTCTAGACATAACGACATTGTTATAACATTTTTTTTTTTTTAAAGAAATGGTTGCACTTATTTACTTCAGTACTTAAGCGAAGATCGAATTGCCTAAGGAAATGTCTGCTAATATATCTTTAAGAAATCCTTTAGGAACTGCCAGCCACTTAGAAAAAGTCGTATCTTACTGATGTTATATAATGCTAATGGTGTACCGAATGAATGTATTTATCGGTAGAACAAATGGCGTTATAACGTTTGATAAATTCTTTTGTATCACGTTTCCTGTATTAAAGGAATAATGCCATTAGTTTTATATATTATTTATAATTATATATTTTAAGTTTATTTGTTAATTGTATTTTATAAAGATATTTGTGCAGACAGGTACGCTATCACTACAACATAAACGCTATTTTTGTATGCATTTAAGTCACTTAGCTATTTCGAGAAATCAAGTCAATGCGTCGCACCTTATGCTTTATTATTGGTTGTCATATTTGATACCATCGTCGGAACCAACCTTCATTTAAAAACAATATGTTTTTTTCTAATACCTGGGGATTATGTAAAAGCAATCTCATTGATTAATGATTAACCATATCTGTACGATTCCGCAGGGAAATTCAATATTTGAAACTAAGCGTTACTTGAACATTTACATCAAAGGAGGGTTTCAATCAGTCACATTAAATCTAATGTGTTTGCTGTTTTCGTAATTATCGGTATCCGATCTAATAATCGTTGCTTTCCAGATCCCATTTGAATATAGTTTTTTTTATAAAATACGTGTTATTTCATGTAGCTATGAAGTTAGCTGATCTGTATTTATAAAAATGAAATTGGGTGTGCCTTTTTCGTCCGCGTTACATAATCTATTGACAATTGTCTAACAGCCTTGCTCTATGAAAAGGGGGTTTAATGCTTGTGCGTAAAGTGTCTCTCAGATTAGCCTGTGCAGTCCTCGCAGGCTAATCAGGGACGACACTTTCCACCTAAGCTGGATTTTTCTAAGACGAGAATTTCTTCAAACGAAATATATCATAAAAGCGGGACGACAATTTACGCACATGCATTAAACCCAATTTTCACTGAGCGCGGACCAAATGAATTCGTACAAAAAGGAGAAAGTCATAATGATTCATGACGTAAAAGCTTGCCACATTATTTAGCAATATGTATGATTTTTCTATTCGACTTCGATGAAAGTATATTAATAAACATATTTATAGAATGACATGACGTAATTCCAATGTGTCTTCCTCATAATGGCGAACTCATTGCAGCATAATACAGAATTGTATTCAGTTTAATCATCGTCTGTTGAACCTTATTTACACGTTCTTATTTTGATAGTTGAAAACCTGTCAGTTTCAATATTTCTATTATGTGAGCTCAAATGCAATCTTGAAAGTGATATTCTAGATTTATCATATGATACAAAGTCTTAATATTTTTGTATTAAAAATAATATTTATTTTGCAATAGTTAAATTATTAAGAAATATTAGAGATATTATATAATCGTATTTGATGCAACTGGTCATGAATACGTTGTTACGAATAGCAAGATAAGTGATATGATCATTAATATTATCAAATTTTTACCCGTTCCATGATTTTCGAAACAAGATTTAAATGATTTATGTGTGGGATGTTTAAGACCATGATAATGTTATTAAAACGTCAATTATTTATCAGAATATTAAATGCGCATATCAAGTAACTAGTTAATTTATTTCCTAATATATTCCTGATACTGAGCTGTTAATAGTTACCACAGCGTAAACATTCGGTTTCATAGTTGACCCGACTTAAGATTTTTAGTTTGAAGTTTGTTTCTTTATGTTTTCCTGGATACGTTTGTCCTGCATGGGCTCCAGCTAACGTGTCTGAAAATCAATATGATTCATAGGCTACAGCTAACGTGTCTGATAATCAATAGGATTCATATCACCAGCTAACGTGTCTGATAATCAATAGGATTCATATCACCAGCTAACGTGTCTGATAATCAATAGGATTCATATCACCAGCTAACGTGTCTGATAATCAATAGGATTCATATCACCAGCTAACGTGTCTGATAATCAATAGGATTCATATCACCAGCTAACGTGTCTGATAATCAATAGGATTCATATCACCAGCTAACGTGTCTGATAATCAATAGGATTCATATCACCAGCTAACGTGTCTGATAATCAATAGGATTCATATCACCAGCTAACGTGTCTGATAATCAATAGGATTCATATCACCAGCTAACGTGTCTGATAATCAATAGGATTCATATCACCAGCTAACGTGTCTGATAATCAATAGGATTCATATCACCAGCTAACGTGTCTGATAATCAATAGGATTCATATCACCAGCTAACGTGTCTGATAATCAATAGGATTCATATCACCAGCTAACGTGTCTGATAATCAATAGGATTCATATCACCAGCTAACGTGTCTGATAATCAATAGGATTCATATCACCAGCTAACGTGTCTGATAATCAATAGGATTCATATCACCAGCTAACGTGTCTGATAATCAATAGGATTCATATCACCAGCTAACGTGTCTGATAATCAATAGGATTCATATCACCAGCTAACGTGTCTGATAATCAATAGGATTCATATCACCAGCTAACGTGTCTGATAATCAATAGGATTCATATCACCAGCTAACGTGTCTGATAATCAATAGGATTCATATCACCAGCTAACGTGTCTGATAATCAATAGGATTCATATCACCAGCTAACGTGTCTGATAATCAATAGGATTCATATCACCAGCTAACGTGTCTGATAATCAATAGGATTCATATCACCAGCTAACGTGTCTGATAATCAATAGGATTCATATCACCAGCTAACGTGTCTGATAATCAATAGGATTCATATCACCAGCTAACGTGTCTGATAATCAATAGGATTCATATCACCAGCTAACGTGTCTGATAATCAATAGGATTCATATCACCAGCTAACGTGTCTGATAATCAATAGGATTCATATCACCAGCTAACGTGTCTGATAATCAATAGGATTCATATCACCAGCTAACGTGTCTGATAATCAATAGGATTCATATCACCAGCTAACGTGTCTGATAATCAATAGGATTCATATCACCAGCTAACGTGTCTGATAATCAATAGGATTCATATCACCAGCTAACGTGTCTGATAATCAATAGGATTCATATCACCAGCTAACGTGTCTGATAATCAATAGGATTCATATCACCAGCTAACGTGTCTGATAATCAATAGGATTCATATCACCAGCTAACGTGTCTGATAATCAATAGGATTCATATCACCAGCTAACGTGTCTGATAATCAATAGGATTCATATCACCAGCTAACGTGTCTGATAATCAATAGGATTCATATCACCAGCTAACGTGTCTGATAATCAATAGGATTCATATCACCAGCTAACGTGTCTGATAATCAATAGGATTCATATCACCAGCTAACGTGTCTGATAATCAATAGGATTCATATCACCAGCTAACGTGTCTGATAATCAATAGGATTCATATCACCAGCTAACGTGTCTGATAATCAATAGGATTCATATCACCAGCTAACGTGTCTGATAATCAATAGGATTCATATCACCAGCTAACGTGTCTGATAATCAATAGGATTCATATCACCAGCTAACGTGTCTGATAATCAATAGGATTCATATCACCAGCTAACGTGTCTGATAATCAATAGGATTCATATCACCAGCTTACGTGTCTGATAATCAATAGGATTCATATCACCAGCTAACGTGTCTGATATTCAATAGGATTCATATCATAACAATAATTTCAAAACTATCGCATGCACCTGTACTCATCTTATTTACATAACAATCATTTAATTGGCCCTTGCTAAAGAACTCTATGCACGCAATGCACTTTCCTCTGTATCAATGATGCTCTTGCGAGTATTGAAACTGTGTGAGCTCCCTGAATATACGTTAATGCAATCGGATTGACCGCTGATATTGTTTATCTAGTAAAATTCTAAATTATTCGAAAGAAGAAGTTCATAAAGAAGAGTTTTGTGCTAGATGTTAATGGGTTAAATTATGGGTTACATGTTAAACAAAATCAACCGTAATTATGTCATTTTAGTTCTTACCTATTTTACACAGTATCTTAAGCATATACTATACGAATACAGAACACTATTAATACAACTTGTTTTATTACTAACAAAAGTAAAAGAAACTTCAATGTAAAAACTATTTACTTTTCTATATCACTTATCAAATAGCTCTAACCACATTTTAAGTTTTAACTCCTATAGGGAATACCACCGTGACGTCACGCGTACCTGCTGATAGTATGAAAACATCGCTGGTAGGCAAAAGACCGATAATCGCCATATTGTTTTACCTTCAAAAGAGAACAAAGCTGATATTCAGATTATTTCATTCTTTTTTTTTGAAATTGTCCAATCTTGTGTGGTCGTTGGTTGTACAAATCGATGGGAAAAGGGGAGTAGACTTTCGTGGCATCGTATTTCAAGCCAAAATGACCAAGAAAGAAGAAATATGTGGCTCTCGTCTATCAATAGAAAAAACTGGCAGCCAAACAAGCAAGAGCGCGTTTGTGGAAATCACTTTATGTCGGGTAAGCGAGCTTTATTAAATTAGAAGTCATATAATTGTGACGCGTATGTTGTTGTTTTCTTGTCAAAATAAAAGTATTATAACCTCACTTGTCTGTACTTTATTAAGGTAAGTGTATATGACATTTACCATACATCTGAGAACTGAAGGTACCATACCGTAGTTTTTATACCGGAAGGTTCCTTACCAGTTTAAAATGAGTTTTGATATACTATTTACTGAGCAAGAAATATTTATCCAAGGGCAATAAGTGTACTATAGTACTAGTGTAGATCACTTCTCAGAGTTGCATAGCCTTATTGATGTGTTACTTAGCACAAACGATGTATCATCTATATTTCAGGCTGTGCTAGCCAAAACAAAGATGATCCCGATTACGTGCCAACATTGAATATGGGATACAAACTTCTGACAACATCAACACCTGTTGTCAAAGTTGGACGCTATGAAAGGGCAACATCAAGGCGAAGAAAGAGGCTTGCCATGGAGCTTGATGAGAATGAACGGCAGTCTGCTGCTTCTACTCTGCTCGATCTGTCTACACATTGTGATGCTGATATAGAAAATAGTCCCCACAGAGACAGCAACAATGAAAGTAGGTTTTAATAGTTGACAGTTGTTTCACAGAAATCTTGTGATTTAATTTCAAATATTTGTAAATAATGAATGTAAAACATATCTCATACAAATTTGTAAAAACATACCAAGATACCCTGGACCATAAATATTTGAACATCAAGTTGGAGATAAAGAGTTTAATTGTTATTAACAAATATTGATGTAGAAGATAAGTGCATGTATGCAGTTTATTCCACACAGATTGCTAGTCTTTACTATTTAAATGCTATCAAGGATGAATCATACAAAAACTCTCTTACACCAAATTCATGTGCAACACATATTAATTTAATTTAATAGATGGATTATAAGTTCATGCATTCAAAAGCTTCCATATAACTTACGCTTGACAAGAATGGCAGAAATTGATTATATGCAACTTTAGTATAAAGAGATAGTTCTTCGTTTTTTCATCTGCTTTTCAGCTGTATATGTAAAAGCAGATATATTAACAGTATTGTTTGGAATTCATATGTTTGAAGAGAAAATATTTCATTTGCGAAAACGTATTGATTTATTGTATTGTTTTCATTTGCAGCTGATGTCAGTCATATTACGAATGAGCTTGAGAACTGCAGACATCAGCTTGCTTAAACGAGATAAAACGAGAGGAAACTGATTACTGAACTTGGTCGTCTCCAAGAAGAAAACGCCTCTTTACGTACCGAAGCTCAGAGTTCATTTGGTATAAGTTTTCTTCAGGAAGATAGGTCTGTGTCTGACAAGAGAACCAGTTTCTATACTGGTGTGCCAAATATTGCAACATTGCTGTGGATAGTGTCCTTTGTGCAGTCAGCTCTGTCAGACTTTTCATCATTGAACTCACAGGCAGATGCAGTTATCATTGTTTTGATGAAATTCAAGCTGAATTTGCAAAACTTCGACCTTGCCATGAGATTTAGGATATCAGAATCAATTGTGTCCAATGTGCTCAATAGAACAATTCCAATATAAGCTGGAAAATTGAAATTCTTGATTCATTGGCCAGACAAAGAAGATGTACTTAGAACTTTACCCCAAGTATTCAAGCAAAAGTACAAACACAATTATTGATTGTACGGAAATTTTCATTGAACGACCAGGGAATTTAACAGCACGTGCAGCTACATGGTCTAATTACAAACATCATAATGCATTGAAGTACCTTGTAGCAATAACACCATTGGGTTCCATGTCATTCGTTTCAAGAGCATTTGGTGGACGGACATCAGACAAAGTTGTGACATTGATGAGTGGTTTATTAGACTTGCTTGAATGTGGTGATTTGGTATTAGCGGATAGGGGTTTCCTGATAAGTGAAGAAATTGCAGCACGCAATTGCTTTCTTTCAATTCCTGCCTTTACCCGGGGATAGGTACAACTAACCCAGCAACAGGTGGAGACCATCAGAAGTATCGCCAGGGTTCGAATCCACGTTGCGCGAGCAATTGGTAGATTTAAAAACTTTAAAGTTTTGAGTACTCAGATGTCATTAAGTATGATGCCACATTGTGACAGTTTTCTCACTATTTGTTCTGCAATTTCCAACTTGCAATCAAAACTAGTGAAGTAGACGTTTGAAAAAAGTGATGAAATATAAATGCGGCAGTTGAAAATGTATTGACAATTTACAGTGGTGGTTACTACAAGTAACAAAATGTACATAAATTAAAGTGACAAAATACAAAACCTACACTTATTAAGGTGAAAATATATTTCTCATATTGATCCAACAATGTCTAAAATCACAAATAATGACTGCAACCAGAGAAAAATATATTGATTCCATAAACATCAACAAATATAGAATTTGACTGTTTAAATTAAGATTATCTTGTCATGAATTACAAATTGTAGAAGGTTAATATACTTATCTCAAGAGAAGATTTGCTTACATTGTAATATTATAAATGTTGAAGATTTAGATAATAGTCCTTATGTATTATATGAGCCGCGTTCTGGGAAAACTGGGCTTAATGTATGTGCGTAAAGTGTCGTCCCAGATTAGCCTGTGCAGTCCGCAAAGGTTAATCAGGGAGGACAATTTCCGTCTGAATTGGATTTTTGCTAAGAAGAGACTTCATTTAAATGAAAAATGTCATAAAAGCAGAAAGTGTCAACCTGATTAGTCTGTGAGGATTGCTCAGGTTAATCTGGGACAACAATTGACGCACATGCATTATGCCCAGTTTTCTCTGAACATGGCTCATATTATGTTAGTATTTTTTAAATTAAGAATTTAATAGGAAACTTTTTGATTAATGTACTTAATTCTTAAATTTAATTGCGGTTAGAAATATTTGTTTGAATTGTTTACTTTGTTTCTCAGAAACATGTCATTTGATACTTTAAAATGTATGAAATGGAATCTGTTTGATATGTACTATATGTATTACTTTGTGAAAGTAATTATAAGTTCTGAATAAAAAAATGATGCCAGGTAACTTTCCTGTCTGTTCTACTTGAAAACAAGAATAAAAGACTTAAAAGAAACTTAAACTAAAGAAATAATTACTAACTTTTATTAAACAATTATTACACTTGCATTTGGTTCAATAAATGACTCAGTCTTTAGAAGTACAATGTTTAATGCTCTTAATCCTTAATGTCAGGACACTGTGGACAAACTCACTTCCCTCTGGGGCGTCTTCTGATGTTTACACATTCATAGTTAAACCATTGAGTAGGGCAGTCCTCATTTTCACACTTTATCATACGACCATACTCTGGTTCTTGGCACAAGCACCATAAAGCAACTTCATTGTCACAAGTCTTGATGCTCTGGAAAGACACTTAACATGCTGAGCTTGGTGTTTTTTCTAACCCCCTAGTTACAAGTTCTGGCAGCACAAATTTAAAGAAAAAATCCTCACACTTGCTGACTAGTTTCTGACAAAAGTCATTATCCCGGGAGACAGTTGCCACCACACTATCAACAGATGTGTAGACAAACAGGTCACATGATTGCACATCATATACATACATCTGAAGCTGGATTTGTGTGTAGTATCTATGGCTGCTTTTTAATCTACCTTCCTCATTTAAACAGAAGTCTTTGTCCTTAATGTCTTGATTTTTTTTTCTCTATGTTTATATGGGCACTTAATCTCTAACAGTCTGTTTGGGCAACAGGCACATTTTACTTCCCCATCAATAGACACGGCAATAAATGGTTTCTCTTGATGAACCAGCAGACCAGCAGCTATGACATTCAAATACTGGTGATTCCCCTCTTGCTGTTGAACACACTCATGTCTTGCATTTGTTTCATTGTTATTTCCCCATTTCACCGCCGCTTTGCAAGACAAAGTGTAACATTTGCTTCCTGTTATTAGCCTAACCAGATTATCTGTGTTTGAAGATTACTTCATGGCGAAAACATAATGGGCTTTCGTGCCAGTTATCCGCCCATTTCTATGCTCAAACCATAGTGGACAAACATACTGTCCACGAGTCGCCTTCTCCTACATGTCCACCTGCTCCTTACTACATTTATAATGACTCCATATATGTCTCAATGAGTCATTGTCAACAGGGAAAATACCATATTCTCTGTGTAACCCTCTGAGTGACTGTATACTCTCCTGGAACTCCCACCTTCAGAAGCTGTTTCTGTTTCTTCAGGGTCAAGTTTTGGAATGGTGGTGAAGAACACTGCTTCAGGACATACTTTCTGCAGGGACTGCAAAGTGGAATATCTGGCAGTTGGTCCCTTCAAGAAGGTATCACTGAAGGCACTGGCTTACTCCTATTTCCATTCATCAGGGGTTCTAGATCAGTAGCAGTCATTGGTTGAAGCTGAAACAATAATTATACAGCTTTATAAATGTCATCTGGCCTTAAGCAATAATAATTAATGTACTTCATAAAAATATATAATATATACGTTGCTTGATATACACAATAATTTGTCAGTGACTGATATTATCATCTGTGGCACATAATATACAACAATGCATTATAAGCTCATAATACACATAATAATGAATCAGTTGGCAAGAGTCTATAAACATTTTGTTGGCAGTCATTTATATTTATAAACAAAAAGGCTGATCCCAGACAAATATGACAATTATGTTTGAATACTGTTTTCCAGTATGTCTTGCATGTACCAGTTAAGATTCTTTTGTCAAGCAACAAGTTAAAAATAAGAATTTAAAAAAATACCTCTCTCCGAAAGGCTCTGTTCCATTTACAGGCATCACTTGTTGATGATTTGGATGTCAGACCTAACCGCACTGCTGCGTCAATTTTGAAGAGGAGCGCTGCCACATGACTGCAGACTTCTCCAAGCCTGAAAATAGAAATGAATGATTTTTTAAATTTATGTTTCATTTCCTAGTACAAAGTTTAACATATTTGCTGTTTGATAAGTGCACTGGTTAGTGCTTAGTGCACTGGCTTCTAAAATGAAGTTGGTTAATCACCAAGTAAATGTAAAATTATCATATATTCAAGATACACACTTGTACTTACCCTGCAACACTTGTGCAATGAGCACAAAATACAACAGAAGATCGTTTGTCTAAATACACCCATGGCTGATGTGGCTTCTCTGTCACTTTTTGTGATGGAATAACCTTTAAACGAAGGGCACAGAATGGGACGTTGTCACCGATGTTGTGATACTCAACAACCTGAACATGACCACTGATCACAAACCTGCAATTGTACAAAACAGATTTATTACACATGTAATTAATAGTCTCAAAGCAGGTATAACACAATAAAGAGAGTGAATAAAATATAAAGAAAGCATCATATAATCTCATAAGTAAGAAGGGAATGGCGGACAATTACTAAACAGGTCTTACTCAAAATATGTGCTTTACCCCACCCACTAAGTTGTTAAGGTTATAATTATAACAAATAATTGCAAAAGGTTCTTTATTCACAAAGATCTTTCCGTAATGATGAAAATACCTGTAAGCTTCTAGTGACTTGTATGCTTTCAACGGCTCTCGGGTAAACGATCCCGGCGATTCAATTAAATATTCCCAGATGTCAATGTAGTCGATTGCAGGCCACATATAAGGATCGTCTTTTCAACCATTCTTCAGAGTGTACGGGTCAGGCAAGATGTTCTGACCATAATTATATAGTAACTTTATAACATATCGTTGTTTAGCCTCTGTGTTCAATTTGTTTACGTAATCTGACAGCTGTATATCCGGTGACAATGGATCGATTGTCTTCAACGCCGTGTCGGCCATTTTCATTGTTGTTGTTTTTGCCTACCAGCCTACTGCGCATGCGCGAGATGCGAGTCTTTTGTTTGTAAACTTAATGACCCCTTATTTGGATACATTTAACATCTTGTATCACCATCTCGGATTACATTACATCGTCACAAAACAAACATTATTGAACTACTTGTGTGTCCAGCCCCTAACCGCATTGAACATAAAATACAGACATATGTGTAAAAATTATAACATTTAAATAATGATATGAGAATATATTTTAGATAATGTCAATCGTTGATTTATGATTTATGTTTAACACATTGAATATTCATTTGATCTTGTATTTGTTGAGAAACAAAGACCATGGTGAAAAATGCCTTACCGACAATCAAATCAATCTATAACAAATAACATATTCATATTCGCCATGGATTGACTTCAGCAAAATTTATCTCATACAAAAGTCCCTGTATGACCCGCAGACGCCTAGTGCTTCCTTAAACACAACGAGTTTCGTCCTGTGGATCATTGATTCCATACCATCGGACACAGGAACAAATCGCGTATGATAATATCAGATTAGCTAGAGCAGGTAACGTTATCAAGTTATTAAGGGTTCATCAAAACACATGTCGCTGGTCTAGATCGTGAGAGCAATCACAACGGCGGGTAAAGCCGTCAAAAATGTGATCTGAGCGTTATTAGACACTTAATAAATATGTCGAGGTTAAAGACAAATGTGACTTCTAAATTTCAGAGATGTAATTAGGACAAAGAAAATTCCTACATTATGGGTTTGATGAAAATGAGTATGCACTGTTAAATTGTGTACTTTCGCACTATATAACTGACGGTAATGATAAATTAAACATTCAAGTAAATTTGATCATATTGTAGTAAAAATAATTTTAAAGACAACTTGTTACCATGTGAAGCATTAAGGTATCTCAACAAAATGCTACCAGTATTATTTTTGCAAATCGGTTCTTTTATAAGTCTATATGATAATATGTTCCATAAACACGAAGAATGCCATATACAAATCGTCGACTTGTTGTGTTTTAAGACATTCAAAAGTAACATTTTGATAGCATGACCTATTCTCATTTAAATTCTGGTAATGTCTATTTTCACTGACAAAACGGAAAGGTGTTTTATATGAGACATTGAGACATTGAAAAGTTCCTATTGCCATCATCTGTTAGAAGCGTCTCCCTGAGAAAGATAAATGCCTAATACGTCAGCAAATTGGTTCCCATTTGAATTTCCATTATGGCGACAACACACGTTTCTCATAGTTTCCGACGGATTTGACAAATTTGTAACTCCGTCGCGTGTCAAATTCTAACGCACTGCAGTTATTGGCTGCTTCACCGATAGAGCTGCGCGCGTCAATCCCGCTTAGATATTTAAAGACAAATTGTGGCTGGAATAATTCCAATATATAACTAACCAGTGGGTTGGAGAGATGAGAGAGAGCAAGATGCGATTTGAAATGTTTTTGTGGCACACCAGCCGTTGTCTGTCATTATAGATAATGTAATGCGTGATGTGTTTTAAACCAGTGATTAAATAAGAACTCAATGGAATTAAGACCGACAACGAGAAATGTGGATAAATATTAAACAACCTGTTCGATTAATAGTCTTCGTATAAAATCGTGGATACATCAAAATGCCGATCACAGAAATATATGTGTGCATACAAGTTGAAATATAGAAAAACGGGTGTCCGATAAAATGGGCTTGTTGTTTTTGTTCATCTGTCTTTAATATGTTTTGAATTAGATTTTTCATGTTCTCGAAAGTCATAGGACATATTAAATATGAAAGCGGTATCTTCAATATTTCTCATTTTTGTGTTTCCAAGAGAAACAAATGGACGGCTTTCAATGTATTTAACAACTATACGATTTTCAATTTATTTATTTCCGTCAATAATTTTCACCGCAATAATTTAACAGAAACACACATGCAATCTGCAATATTATTCTGTACCGCAAAGTGAAGATGATAGGATCCGGATATAAACAAATACGCACCGCGCTGTTAGTGTTCATAATATGTTCCTTCGGAATGATGTTTTCGAAGTCAGAAAAAGACAAAGGGCGTGTGGTTATTGCTGGATTGTTTCCAATGTCGAGGTCTGTTCCCGAGGGGCTGATTGGCCAAGGGGTGAGGCCCGCAGTGGAGCTCGCTCTTGACATGATTAACAAAGAGCACACCGTCCTTCCGCATCACACGTTAGACATCATAGACAGTGATACCAAGGTATATTATTCGTATACGTTCAAATCACACTGCTCCAAATTGCATCACCGACAATTCTGAATTTAGTAAAAGTAAATTAATAATGAAAAATATGTTCTTGTAGTGTTTTTAGTTTGAGTTTTATATTCGCAGTTTTATTTCAACTTAAACTTAGCAAAATGTGTCGGAAAATATAAAGCAATGTAAATTCACCACAAACAATATCAACATTTGAATTAAAATTCGGTTTACAGTTTTTAGTCATGATTCATTATGCTTGTCTAGGAATACAAAACTGTGAGTGGTGGAGTTGTGTTTAAAAAAAATAGAAATGAGTTAAAGTGTCGACCTTTGCAACGAAAGGAGATTTAATTTGGTGGTAATAAAATACAATAATATTTAAGTCATAAATTATATATATATTTATTTATTTATATATCTTATGAACAAGTGAAATTGTATTTTGGTAATTATTTTTGTCATGTTTAACATGTTCGATCATTGAAAAGAGACGTTTTCAGTTAATGGGTTTTGAATAGCGCTTTTGTGTGTTATCCAGTGCAAACAAATAAGTATTCATTAAATAATAAAATTAGCATGTTGCTATGACAATAATTATGCTTCATACTTAGACTGTGAAAAGGAAATTTGGCAATGTATAAGTTAAACTCCGTTTTCTTTCATTCTTTTGAACTTTGCACTCATGCGATGACTGTAAACATATGAAAAACTGTTATATATGTTCATTTACAATTTTCAACGCAAGTCGACAAATTAGCAAATCTGGTTTATATATACATGTAGAGCGATTTAGAACGATTCAACTGTTAAACACAACCGTGCATTTGTATGAAGAAAAAAAAACAGTTCTTGTGGATCTTGTGAAAGCATATGTATCATTATTAACTTAAAAAGTAAGATTTAAGAAAGCAGTCCCTGTGTGCAAATGGACATTTAAGATTTGAAATATGGTAATGAGTTATATATAACTACGATACATTAAATAAATTGAGTTGAATTGAATCTAACGAATATATTACGTAATTTTATGTTTGTCTTTAGTTAAGGTATTTTTATAAAAAAAATAAAACTGCGTTAAGTTTAGTACAATTTGAATTTTATATTTGTTTTGTTTTGACGAAAAATACCTTATTCCGAAAGTAGGCAATTGTTTAGTGTTAAATGCACTTGTGTCGCATGAATATTCGCATACGGACTTACTTTTTGAGGTAAATTTAGTTTGCATTTCTAAACATCCCTGGAACCAGGTCATTTCTATTTGAACCTCTTTCAAATTAGCGTATAAAATCTGTTTTATGGGAGTCCCGTACAATTACTGTTGCATTGAATAAACTACAACAGTCTAGACATAACGACATTTAAATAATATTATTTATTTAAGAAATGGTTCCACTTATTTAATTCGGTACTTAAGCGAACATCAAAGATAATGATATATATAGTAATAACAAATTATTTATCTTTTGCCATTAAATTATTAGTTCTTGCTGCAGACATACTCTTCATTTTAAAATGTCAGCATTAGCTTTGAGTGGAATTAATTCCCAGGAATCGGTCTTTGAAGCTGTAAAGCGGATATTACCTGGACCACTAAGTTTATATCCTCAGTTACACGCCTCAATGGTCCCTAATAGAAAATCAAATGTGTAGATGTGATTATGTAAATGCTCACTTATTGGATTTCACTAGCCCACAAAGCAATGATGGAACTTTTTAGGAGGTAAACAGCAGACTCATACTATTCAGTTGCTTATCATCGTTAGTTAGTATATTAAGTCATCCGTTGTTAAGGAGCTAACAAAACCAGGAAATGTCCGAACACAAGTATAAAGCAAAAAATGGTGAATTGTGTAGCAATCGTATCACGTGTATTTCTTAACTTTACAGATTTATTATTCAGCCAAAAGAAAACGTTTATCAGATGTACCTTGAATAATAGAAATGCATAAGCTCCCAAACATGTTATCTTTACATCTGAATCTTATGATGCAATGTCTGGAAAGCTTTGTTTTATATCAAAGACGATGCTATCCAATAAATTTATACTTACGCTCAAATATTTTGTGAATAATTTGGGCCAATAGAGACTTTGGGGGTCCTTAAAACTGGTTTAAGACCATAAAGTGTTTTGGATTTTCTGTTCAAAGGCGGTTCACTCAGTTAAATTATTTAGACATATGTGTACGTTTAATATTTTCCGTATTGTGCATCGGTAAATGCGTTACCTATGTGACTAGCTCTGGGCTAAGTGTAAGGTTTGGAGTACAATACAACCGCTTTAAACCACCAAGGCTTTATTTGACCGTTACTATGCGATGACCTCAGTTGTATTCATTTATGTGTGTCTGTTTTGTACTTGTGTGTCTTGTCTTGTTCATTTGATCTGAGTGTAGTTGTTTGGCAATTTAGTCCATGCCATAAACCGGGACCGCATGTCAAAATTTAGTTTGTTTCTTGTTTGTGCAGCTTTACTGTGTGTACATTGGTCCATATAAAGAAACCAACAACGGCGATTCCATGATCAAAACTCTTACGCATCAATTACTGAGAACCAATTTATGGTGGCTGTTTATTTAGAAGCTATTGAAAAATGAAATGTTTCCCATTATACTAAATGTGTACAAACACGCTTAAATATTGGACCCTATTATTACTAGCATAAATTAACGACAACATATTTCAAACTAATTTCGATGTTCATAGCTGTTGGTGATATACATTTTCTATACACGAAAGAACAAAACATATTTTTTCATTATGTGTGTACATATAGGTAATCATATTTTGTATTTATGCATTTCAGTGTGATATGGCCGTGGCTACTAAGTTCTTTTTCGACATGGTGGACAGCAACAACACTATGGTTTTATTGTTCGGTGATGCGTGCTCAACTGTGTCCGGGCCAATAGCAGAAATATCCAAAGAGTGGAACGTATCTCTGGTATAGAATCATGTCATAATCAAATGAATTAAGTTATTACCCAATTAACAGCGAATAATGTATACGTAAGACGTAAGAACAAACATTGTCAGTGTCTTATAATTTTCATGGAAAATTTATCTTATACTAATTATATTAAACAACCGCTTTTATTCAATAATTATAATGCAAACGTAAGACTGATATTTGTAATAATAATAAAAAAGGGAAATCCAGTAAATTCTAAATCATTTTTTCAAAATCTGAATTCGTAAATACACAATGATCCATGAAAAATATCACGTTTTGCATAACACTACACTGCAACAAAAAATAAGTAAATATGTATTTAAAATAATCGAAGATTATTTTATTCTTTCATTCTTGCAGATACACGGACTGATATTTATTTTATTTATAAAAAGGGTAAATCTAGTAAATAATAAATCATTTTTACGAAATCTAAATACGTAAAAAGTAAACTGATGCATGAAATATATTTCCTTTTGCAAAACACTGGACCAAAGAAAAATAAATTTAAATAAATTTGTATTTCAATAATCAGAGATATGTTTTAGCTGATATACGTTTATCATTTTCATCAGTTAATGCTGGGTTGACATACCCTCAACACACCATACCACACTTATTTGTTCTTCTTTTAAAAGAAATGTCTCAAGGACATCGTAAAACATGTCCTTATAGTATTGTTGTATTACATGTAATATAATTCAAAGAATAGTCATTAACTTTTCAAGAAAGTCAGCTTAACAGATGTATATTAAAGCTATGTTGTAAGTCGTAGTGCATATCACATTATTATGTTGTCGAATGTGTAAAATATGTTATTCAATATGCAAACTGACATTTATCAATATTTGCGAAGACACTTCAAACAAGATTCAATTAAAGATCATACAGATATCCGACTGTAAATAATCTCCTTATATATATCCAATCAAAATTATGCTACTGGATGCAACTTTGTTCTAAGACTCAATGGATTGATCAAATATCACAGAGAAAATTATTCAAATAAATCTTGGCATTTTAACATTGCGTTTGGTGACAAAATTTACAGTTTGGTAGAAATCGATATAAAGGCGGCTAAGGTTTTGACTCGTTATCTTGATTTAAAGTGTATTCAATACAGAGCGTAGAAATGGTAAAAACCGGGAGAGTGGTTAACACGCCAAAACGACAGCATTAACAAACAAATTAAGTAAAAAATTAAGTACTATGCTTAGTGTATCCATTTTCGATTCGGATTTTTTTTTATCATTTACATATATGCCTATAAATGTTACTTATTATGTCTTTTTAAAAAGAATGTTTTAATTACTTATTTATTTTATTTCATCCTGCCTCAAACAGTTGTAGTTGTGTGACTCTGGTGTTTC
Source organism: Dreissena rostriformis (assembly GCA_007657795.1). Classification (NCBI taxonomy): domain Eukaryota; kingdom Metazoa; phylum Mollusca; class Bivalvia; order Myida; family Dreissenidae; genus Dreissena; species Dreissena rostriformis. Next base: position 388,062 of record VMBQ01000168.1, read on the forward strand.
TTAACCATTGAGTAATTGAATATTAACGAATTAAAGTTTACTCTCTGTTATTGCCTTTTAACTTTAATTACGATACTTCAATGTTATTGTGTTTACACTTGTTTGGGATCCACTCAACTGGTTTAAACGCCCAATTCCTAACATAAACCGTCCCAAAGCAGTGACTCCAGCTTGAATCATGATTTTATGTTAAATGTCGTATTGTTTGTATTGTCTTGTATTGTAAATGCAATCAGTTATTTGGATTAAATAAAAGACTAGCGGATAAAGGCCCTCTTACGCTGTACATTGTAAATGGTATTCTAGGCGATTTTGTGATTTTTGGAAGTTAAAGAACAAATGTCTCCAATATTTGACAACACATATTTCCATGCAGTTGTCATACGCTGACATGGACCCGGCCCTTTCAGACAGAAAGAAGTATCACAATTTCTACAGAACCGTCCCAAGTGACAACGATTTCAACCCTGCACGCCTTGCTTTATTAAACGCATTTAATTGGACAACTGTAGGAACCATATTTCAAAGCGTTTCCAAAGGAACTGCCAGATATGGTCATGTAAGTTCCAATTCCATATCTAATTTTGGCTTTTTTTACAGTCGACTGTGTTAAGATCAATACACAAGAGTCCGTGTTCTGTGACAGTAATATGTTGTTATTTAAAATGCAGCAATTGAGATCATGCATTTGTAAGACGGAAGACAACCGAGTGCTCAGTGATGTGAATACAGCGGAAAATGATTGCATGTCATTTTTGCTTTTTTATAAAGGGCAATGAAAACTTTTATTGTAATAATGTGCCATATTTACATTTGTCATGTAATTACATCCATACATATGAGCCTCGCTCTGTGAAAAGGGGATTTAATGCATGTGCGTAAAGTGTCCTCACAGATAAGCAAAGATTAGTCTGGGACGACACTTTAAGCACATGCATTAAACCCCTTTTTCACAGAGCGAGGTACATATAGTGGCACTCACAATTTTCGTATCAAAATAGGCTGATGTTGTATTTTCTATTGGAAGGCCCACAACCACTTAGTCTCCGCCTTGGAAAAGGAAGAAATTAACGTTGTAAAATCGGTCGCGTTTGTCGATGACCCGGAACAAGCCATTCAGGAGCTCAAGGTGGTAACAAGAGAAAGTCGGTGAAATAAAAATAACTTTTAATTACTTCAATTTCCATTAATTGTACATGAAATGACGTGTTCTATATTGCCATGTTTTGCTTGTCTGCAAATCAAATAAAGTAACGCATCTGTATAAGTATGTTGGTATTTAAAAACGCTGTACAAAGTCCTATGTTTTCAGCGAAATTTTGTTTTCAGAAAAATGATGTGCGGATTATTATTGGTAACTTTGATGAAAAGATGGCTCGACGTGTCTTTTGTCAGGTATGTTTATTTAATCTTACAATCATAATTTTTTTAACGATGAACACCTTACACTGAGTGAAACGAAAATATAACCCAGCTTATTTTATACACAATTATTCTTTCAATATTCTTATTTCATTTCCGTGATCACGCGAGTGTTACAGCAGAAAACATTGATGTCTTCTGACGGATTATTTATTGATGTTACTGAAATGGAAAGGCATGAACGCCAATTGAAATAATAAAACCTGTCTGATTCTGTTTGAGACTACGTCAATCGCGGATATTTTACGACGTGATACCAATTGAGACTGGTAAATGTCAAGACGAAAGAAGCGATTGTATAGGGAAGCAGGCATAATGCAAATACAGCACAACTGATCATATAATTCATTTGTAAAGAGTGTTCGTTCGAAAGCATTTGTTCCGCGTACAACCCCTCCTATGCAAATGAAATCATATATATTCGTATTCAAATAACCTAGTGTGTTCAATGGTTGTGCATTGAATCTTACCGTGTATTATACTTTCATTCAACGAATTTATTTTCAAAAAGATACGTTGTAAGCTGTGTTCTTTAAAAATTGACAATGCTGTCGATGTTATTATCTTTTCATAATATTTCACAATTGTGTACTATGCTTTTTAAACGGTTGTATTATAATTGATTGGAAACCACCACAGAACACTTTTATGAACCATTTCAATTTTCAGGCCTATTTAAATCAAATGTACGGTGCCAAATATCAGTGGATAATAGTTGGAGGCTACTCTCCGCACTGGTGGATGGAGGAGGATGCGCAAATCAACCTGACCTGCTCTGTAGCACAACTGAAGGACTCAATTCAGGGTTACATCTCCACGGATGTCCTTCCGCTCAGCAGTAGCACTAAACGGACAGAGTCGGGCCTTGTATGCACCATGCAACTATGTAGCAAATAAATATTAGCTGATAGTCCATTGACTTTATAGCGCATAAAGGTGTGCTAATGCATGTCTTCTGAGACATTATAGGTGTTTTTCAAACGCGAGGCTTGGGATAAGATTGGATAACAACATTCTTGAATAAACAAACTTTTTTTCATCACATTAAATTTGTATCAATATGAAACTATACGATCCCTGTTGTATCCTCGTTAACCATATCTTCATCGTTGTGCATTAAAGCAGCTGTGCAGGTGGGTTATGAAAATATACATTATTTAAACAATATTGTCTTAACCAAACATCCAAAACATAAACTTGATCTTACTGTTGAAGACTGCCGCAGGATACTTCAAAGAATATCAGAAATACTTGAGGCACCACGGCAGTCCATACAGCAAGTACCATGGTTACGCTTTCGATGGCGTCTGGGTCATAGCCAAAGCTGTGGATGACGTCATACGGAAGGCAGTAGGGGAGGGATTGCCAGCTACACTTACAAACGATATCTTCCGAGGCGACCGCCTTTCAACTGCTCTAAACAGCACGGATTTTAGAGGTGTTACGGTATGCATGTTAATAACAGTATTTTAATTATGTCAATTTTAGCACGTCGTCATAAATTTTAGTGTACAATGTCAATATTAGTGCATCTTTCCCATAACGCGTTTGATTAGCATTACGGGTAGGTACGACGCACGGGCACTATTATCATATTCCTTAAATAAAAGACAGGCGGGTGGTAGTAACAATGTATTGTCTTACATTGTTTATATTGTTTTATTAGATTGCTATAAAATTCAAAACACACGCATGTATTTTACCTCTGGCGTGTTTTCTTGTTTACACTCTGATTGCAGTCAGGTACATGATAAGTTTGCGCATTGGTATAATGGATGGTTTTTACTCTCGCATATAAAAGTATGCTAAATTTTGAAGGCAGTTATTTACCATACAAGTGTTTTACAGGGACGTATCCGTTTCAGCGGGGGTGACAGGGTGGGGTCTATTTTATTGGAACAGTACCAAGGTAACTTTGTGTTCTTGCATAATATCCAGAACACAATTAACCGATTATTGTTTTTATTATGCGATGGTCAGCCGCATTAGACGGATATATGAATAATTGGTTTAATATTCATGTACAGGTTAAATGATGAATTCGTGTTTTCATTTTATTTAATCAGTTAATAAAAATGATTGTTCTTGTATGATAATATGTAGCATTCTGCATTTGCAGGAGATAATATGGTTAAAATATACGAATATCATGGCATAACGGATGTATTGTCTAATAAAGGCAAAGATTGTGGACCTCTTATTTTTCAAGGTAAGTTTTATCAGTGAGAAAAATTAAGCATCATGCTTCTCTGGTTTTAAGATAAAAGCAGTCTAATGAAATTAAATTATTAAACAAAAACAATATAATGTAATAATGCATGTAGTCCACACCAATTGATTCGATAAATATTAAGACGAAGAGTTTTCAGTGGTTCTATTTTGAGGTTTGTTCTCAAACGTTTGATGTAATACCTTTCGACCCAACATGATGATAAATTGTTGAGTACTTTCATATTATATGATCAGAAATGTATTAATCAGGCAGAGGTCCACCTATTGACCGGAAGCATGTACGTGAGGAGTTCCGACGGATTCCACAGGGAATCTACTACGGCATGAGTACACTGTCCGCACTCGGCATCATCATGTCCATCTTTTTCTTAGTCGTTAATATCTGGTTCCGCGAACATAGGTACAAACACTGCCACTGCCCGATTATTAATTGTTATATAAAATGCAATTTAATGAGGTAGAAATATGCGTAAATAAGTATATTTGTTGTTTGAACAGACTGTATATGTACTTTCTTTTATATCTACGCTGAACAATCGTGTATATAAGTACGCTTCTTATGATGTGACTGTACCGTTTTAAATATGTTTTGAAATCGTTGATTGTTTCGCTTCATCTGATGACTCTGATGAACTTGACTGTTCGTTTTTTTCCACCATATTTCGCTTTAGGTACATTAAGATGTCCTCCCCTAACCTGAACAACATCATCATTGTGGGATGTATCTTGACCTACTTCAGCGTCTTCTTACTTGGCACGGACGGAGGTGTCATTGACATCAATTATCTGGGTTACATGTGTACAGTACGTGGCTTTACGCGTGAAAACGATCAGAGTTTTCTTTAAAAAAACAACAAATAAATTATGCTTCTTTTACGATAATATTTATAATGCATATTATTATTGATAATAACCTAATTACTGTCTAATGTGAAAATAATTTAATCAACAATCGGTTTGGTTTATGAATACATTTTTACTGATGCTCGCTAAAATGATCTGATTTTAATTAGTTTTTAAAGCAACTTTAACTTCCAGTGATTTACTTTAATAAAAGTGGTTGCATTACAGTTTGTACTTCCAAAGATTCCCTTTTACAAAAATGGTTGAATTACAGTCTCGTGCCTGGGTGCTCTCCATTGGCTTCACTTTAGCTTTCGGGGCAATGTTCTCCAAGACATGGCGAGTTCATTCCATATTTACAAACATTAAACTACATAAAAAGGTAATCACACGTCGTACAAACACAAGTTTCTCCAAACGTCAGTCATATGAGTCGAATTTAATAGTCGCATTTAATCAGTTTGAATGCAAATTATAGTATATATTGTATAAATGGTTATATATTTTTTGGACAATGGCAACGTTTATGTTATTTGAATTTACAGTCCTTTTTAAAAATGTTAATATACCTACAATAATCTAAAAATCATGGAGAAATACATAATCAAAACGAGATTGTAACACCTATACTCCTTTTTTTCAGGTTATTAAAGATAACAAATTGATCATGGTTGTGACCATACTATTGTTTCTTGACGCTGCAATCCTTGTTTCATGGCAAATCATAGACCCTCTTCGTACATCCGTTAAACATTTAGCCGTCCTGGTATGTGATTTATCTAAATGAATGTAACGTACATTTACATTATATAAACTCGTGTTTTGTACTTAACCACCATGGTCGTGACGTGGTTTCAGTGTGTAAGGTTTATGCAATGTATAATGTCTTACTGTTTCTTGTAAAAAGGTTGAAGGTGATGTGGATATCCTACCAATCGTCGAATATTGTAGCAGTGAGCGAATGACCATATGGCTTGTGCTCATATATGCATACAAGGGATTGCTTTTGGTATGTTCAGATCAGATTGATTATTAAATAAAAGACGTGTATTTGAAACAAAAGATCTGTATATAAGGGTGTAGTTAAACGTGTGGGTTATGTGATGGTGTAGTTTAAATGATGAGTTTAAGTTAAACAATATAACATTGTATACGGTTTACATTCCGATATGTTTAATGTATAATATATTTTCATATTTTTCATTAGGTCGTAAAAGTGACGTTTAAAACACGAAAGAATTATCAAATACATATACCATTAATATACTATATATAGAATAATGCAAATCAACTGTTTAATGTTACGTAGGTGTTTGGTTGTTTCCTCGCTTGGGAGACGCGTCAGGTCACCATTCCGGCACTGAACGACTCCAAGTACATCGGTATGAGCGTCTACAATGTGGTGATCACATGCGTTTGTGGTGCGGCCGTGTCCTTTCTTATCAACGACCAGCCCACATCCTCCTTTGTCATCATCGGTCTCTTCATCATCTTCAGTACTACCGTTACCCTGTGTCTTGTCTTTGTCCCAAAGGTTGGTCATTATTTTATTGTCACAGTATTCAGTGGTTTTGTATATTAGTGCTTTTTCTTTGTTCCGCAAGTAGACCGATCATTATTGTCATTATTGCCCGAATAAAGTGTGCGAAGAACAATGTAATTCATTATGTAAAAGAATGTTATGATTAATATGCCAATGTCCGACGTGAAATCTTGTACAGTTCCGTATCGTGTGTTTCAAGATCATAAGCGTTACGTGGAGCATGTTTCAATTGGAACACTAATGTTTTTTTTACGAATCTACTAATCAAGATTATATATGAAAGCAATAATCTCCTACTCATAGACCACATTTCTTTAAATCAACAAATCGCCACTGGTTAGCCGCTATCATTCGCCGATTATGTCTCATATTATGGCGTACATGATCTCTTTTTACATTATCAAACTCTTAATTTGACAGATTTTAGAACTACAACGCGACCCAACCGGAGAGGAAAGACGAATACGTGCCAAGCTTCAGAAACCAAAGAAACAAACGAGCAGTGACGAAGCGAATGTAGATTTGCATCGGCGCAACGAAGAGCTGCAGCAAGAGAATATCAAATGTAGAGCAATCATTGCAGATGTTAGTAGGATAAGTTACTACTATTTTTTCATGTTTTCCAGTACCATCTTAAGCGTTATAATTATTAAAATGATCAATATCGTCATCGTTGTGTTTGTACGTTTGGTGTAGCTATTGTTATGTTTTTTTTCTAGCTTTCGATGAATTATATACATAAAATAATTAATCTGTATTGTATAGAAAATGCTTGCGCTGCAAAATCTTATGGAGCAACTAGGCAAAGATCCCAAACAATTGCAGTACCTCGGCAAAAGTCCTATTCATAAAAAGGTTGTCGAACTGCGACTGGCGAATCCTTCACCCAGTAGAATATCCTCAGGTAATGGTCATACTAAATTGAGTATGATATACATTTAATGACCAGTAGTGACAATTATGTGAATTACATAATGTCGTCAAGTCACGCTTATTGTTCAGTTGTTTCAACCGCGATTTTAATAAATAAACTATTGTTTCTCAATAACATATTAAAAACACAGGGTCCGAAATCGACAACGGGTCTGTGTGTTCGGATACAAGTTTCGGGTCTGAGGTCTGGTCGTATCAGAGACATCCGAATATTTGTGTCCGAAGAAAAAGAAGTCTCACATCCATAGACTCAACAGAAGATAACGGGTTCGTACAAACACGACATTCAACTTCATAATATAACTCGTTTAATAGTACCTTTATGAACTTGTTAGTTAATACATAGATACCAAACCTTCTACTTTTATACGCAAAGTAGTATGCTTTAAAACTTATGATAACGTTTAGAAAACAAAGATTGAAGAAATGCCACTCAGTCAAGACATGTAAAAGTGAAATAGAAGAAGACGTCGAAGACGAAGATGATGAAGTTTTTGGAGGGGTATATTGTGGACCATCAGACCATCGAAATTCTATCAAACTAAAAACAATTTGCAGCGAAAACGGACGGTACTTATATAAGAGTTTTAAATAATCGCGTTTATAGTCGATATAATATTGTATTTAATTATATCTTAACATGAATATATTAAATTGTAGTTCATAGTATTTGCCGATTTAAAAAAGATATGGTTATCCTAATGTGTCTTTCAGAGCAAAGCACATAACGGAAGTCGTTCCATTAGTGCACGACTTTCCCAATAAGACATACAAGACGACGGATAACGAGGCTCGCATACCAATGAGTGTTAAAATAACGATCGGTTCTGGTGAGTGATTGTCTGTTTGGTGCTGAATAACAAAATGATTTACTGCTTTCGAATACTGAAATAAAGAAATTAGTGTCACAATTTGTAGTTTTTAACATGACTGAAATCTCGCTGCAAGTTAGGATTCTGACGCATATTTTTTATTGAATTGTAGTTTATATTTATATTATGAATTATATGTATTGGTTTGTCATATACTAACATTTTCAAGTTTTCCTTGTTGCTAGTTATATGATAACTACGATACAGTTTTGTAACATGCTACTACCATATGTAATATATATATATAATGGTATAATTATCGTTGACTTACATGTTATAACAATTTATCTCTAACATATGCAACGAAGCACAATGTTACAATCGACAATTGCTTAACTTTGTATACTAACACCTATGCATGATGTAATGTACGCATTTGCATTCGGTACCATACTAACACAAACTACTAATAAATTGCTTGCTGCATGTATGCTTGTTCGTTTACATTAGTAACAGAAAGTTTGCAAGCTGCCATTTACTCGGAGGAATGAGAAAGTCTCTTCTTTTCAGAGAATTGCTCAGAACGTGCTCTGAAGACAGCATTGCTGTCATAAAATGTAACCTTATTTGTTGTGCATGTGTGATTGAAGTCAGCATTGCTGTCACAAAATGTAACCATATTTGTTGTGCATGTGTGATTGAAGACAGCATTGCTGTCATAAAATGTAACCATGTTTGTTGTGCATGTGTGATTGAAGTCAGCATTGCTGTCACAAAATGTAACCATATTTGTTGTGCATGTGTGATTGAAGTCAGCATTGCTGTCACAAAATGTAACCATATTTGTTGTGCATGTGTGATTGAAGAAAGCACTGCTGTCATAAAATGTATCCATGTTTGTTGTGCATGTGTGATTGAAGTCAGCATTGCTGTCATAAAATGTAACCATGTTTGTTGTGCATGTGTGATTCAGTATGTCTGAACCACAGTAACATTTAATGTGTAATGATTTGAATGTTACGCTTAGTAAATGTGCTGCTTTACTTTGTTTAAAAGATTTTACTGCACGATAAATGTTATAAGAACTAGAATATTCAATATTTCGTATTGTCAATTCATATATATATACAATTATTTTTATTCTTTATATGCGTGGAAATTATTCCTTAACACGGTAACGAAACGTATGTATTTAAACCTTGAAAATATAAGTTTACATTTTGGCAGATGTTTTGAGGAATCGATTGCACATACCGTCATTGGTTGTAGAAGACAAACAATATCATTTATAAATGAATATCATTTAAAATGCAGTCGAAAACAAGTCATTTTGATGTTGTTCTGATTTCTCTGTATAAAACCTATTCAGATAACTTATAAAAATACCTATCAATACACGTTTAATTTATTAGTACAGTACATAGTGGGTATACGGTTTGTTTTGGTAATGCCATTGCCCTTCAAAAAAGACATATGCAATAGTTGAGCTATCAAACATGCAAAGTCAGTAAATTAACATTTATTGTCATCAAAATACATTTGTTCTTTGCTTACAATACATAAACAAAACATTTATTGTCTTATAAATAGGTAAATACTTTTCTGTGTTCGTCTTGTTGGAATGATTCATCGGGCAGTGTGTATGGCTTTTTGTTTGGTGAACAAAGTGTTGTAAAAACAACTAACACATAATTCTAATGCAAGTTGAGACATATAGTTACATGAAGTGTTGCCATCTTTAAAAAAAGTAGCTACTATTTACAAACAAAAATATCATAACTTCCCATATCCAATTATTTTAAATTATTGTTATTATCGTGCTTTTTTTTTGTATACGACAGTCTAGACTTAACTGTTTACTTTGATCGTATGTACAGCCATGAAAAGCAACGAACACTTGACCAGTAGTGATTGTGATCCGGGACGCACGGGGCTGCCAAGAAACAGGCGAAAGATTCGGCACATCTCGTTCCTGTTCCCAGACAATAACGTTGACATGGTGTCACGGCCTCTCAGTACCCTTGAAACCATGATTATGGACCCACCGATGTCATGTTTTGCCTCAGGCAAAAGATGCGAACCATTCGCATTGAATGGGGCGAATATTGCATGCGATATAATAGAACACATATAGACAGACAAAACATACAATTATTAACAGTTTTAATTTACTTCAAGAGCGACAACTATGTTTATGTGCATAAGATAAGATACATCTATATCGCTGCATGTACATGTATAACTAAACTAACGTGAAACGTGTCCGTTGAATAGATTTAATGTTAAATGCTTTTATTTTTTTGAGCGTGAACGCGATGAAGCTCTTGAATCTGTTTTGTGTACAAACAATAACTAAATGATCATGTAGATTATATGAGCAACCGTTGATATGTCCTTATTGTTTGTTATCTCTGATCATCATCACCTTCATCATCATCATCATCATCATCATCATCATCATCATCATCAGTATCATCATAATCATTATGGTTATGATGATAATGAAGACGATGATGAATGAATGAGATCGAATGATGTCATTGATTTTTATCACAACATATGTGACATATACTTAGATGTTTTTAGTATAAAACTGAGCAGACAAGTATGAAACATTTTGGGGTATTTTTAAGGTCGAATGCATTACACACATGTGACATACTCGATCGGTGACATATATGATTCAACAGTGCTGTATATATGTCGTTTGTAAAAAATAACACAAACTACGCTGAAAAGTAGTAAATATCGATTTGTCAGGCACTTCATCACGTTCGAATGACGCTCCTCACTTTTATAAGGATTCTTCTGTGCAAAAAATGCCTAAAGCTATTTATTCTAATTTTTCTCTGGAATAGTTGATGAGGCAGACGCGTAGGGAAAGTAAATTGGGCTTTCTCACATGTTGTCAGATCTTATGAAAGTCACGGACTGATTTCGTGTCACCGTCGTTATTCCTCCGACATATGTTAACTAATTTGATATTTCATTTGCAACCAGGCATACGATAGTGGAAATATAACGTGGAGACATTTGCTGTTGGATGTTTATTTTCCTTACAATTTCGTCATAACAGTTTAATGTATAAATATTCAAAATGTCTAGAAAACTGTTTAAATACGAACGCTTTTCACACAAAGATTCAGCATAATTGCTTTAATGTTCTTTTCCATTTAATTCCTAAAAAAGATGGCAAAGTAGTAAAGTATACGCACACTCTTGTATTTTGTATTCGCCTGTCCTCTGTAATTGGTATTAATTTTTGTATTCCTTTCAGGGTTTTGTCTGTTGTTTTTTTCTCAAACATGTTCCAGTGTGTCTATTTATTGCTTCGATAATTGATACTTACACAATTGTACTTATTTAATAAAAAGAGAATAACATAACCACGTAGGGAAGCAAATATTCAAATAAAAAATTCTAATTGTTCGAACCTTAATTGGGGAATACAAATTGACGCATATTAGACAGCTAAGTGACATATTACATAAACACCAACAATTAACACAAAATGATCAAAACTGCGTTAACCGCCTCGGCATTGTCAATGCAAAGAATTTGGTGTGTAAACGTGTTTGATGGTACGCCGAACCTCACGCGCGTCTAAATGGATCTCCAAGAGGTATACTTATGCAGACAGAAAATGAAAACATTAAGATCAAAACGTGACGATTTAATGGAACACTACACACATCATTTTAAAGTAGTCATGTCGCACGTATCGGAAATATTGAAAAACTATTAGGAAATAGGTTTTCAATGTATTAGTATTCATAGAAAATGGTCCATCTATAAAGATAAAAAACAATCACGAAAGGGATGTTTCATCATAAAATTGTCAAACAGACAAGGTACCTTGTAAGAAAGATCGTAAATATGTTCAATCCACACAAGTAAAATTTGCTCTCCTGCTTACATTCTCTGAACACCGAAATATAACAATATTGAAGAACACATACAAGGGTTATTGGTTTTATTTCAATATTCCGTTTTAACGAATCTACGTGGACAGGCATAACACACTTTTCTTGCTTAGAATGCAGAATATTCTAACAATTTTCTTGTCTGACATTCCTTATTTGTGATCGGTAATGATGAGCGTTACCGAATTCAATAGTTCATACTTCCCAAGAGGTCTCGTGTTAAACAAAATTCGAGTTTACCCTTACTTGACAAACGAACGTAGTATTATTATAAATGGTATTCTGTTATATTTAAAGATTGTAGTAGTAGTGTTTTATTGAGTTAAATAACACAAAATTTGAACCTCAAAGTTGTATCTTATTGAACGGAATAAAATCCGAATAAGCACATAATTTCTTTTACAAACATTGGATTTACATACATGACATGTGGCTGAAGCTGCCCGTATATTTTGCCGAATGAATGCAAGGTTTGTCTCAGTATTTTCAATTATCTGATCTTTTCCACTTGACATTTGGATGATGATCTTGTAATTCGCATAAGTCCCAACAGTAATAAGTGTCCAGCCGAAACACAATTGAAATGCATATTTTCGTATATTTATGTAAATTTTATTTAATTGATCCCATTTTAAGACCGACTTCTGTACCATATAAGCATTTCACCGAGCATTTCAATTTTAATGTAAATTCATAAAATAAATAAATACCAATAACGAAAATAAACATAATAGAAAAAAAGACAGGCATCCCTTTACAAGTTGAAACTCACATATTAGATTCGCCTTAATTTATATTCATCCAAAAAATCCTATCAGAAGGGAATGTTACCCATAATTATATCAATTGGTCAATCGTCGAACCAAAATTAGATTTTCGGATTTATTAACTGAATTACATTTCAGACACAGACAAGTTCTAATCTGTTCCCGACAGAAATGTTACAATTATCCTTCAGGCATCAATGTTGTTTGAATTTAATGCATTTTTATAGTATTATTGTTAAACGGTCTAAACTTATCAGGTCTGTTGAATATTTATACAGTTTTCTGGTGAGAAAGGTATACTGACGTGGAAATCGTTTCCAAGACAGTGCGAACATTTTAAATACGTGTTCGTGTCTCAGTTGGTTTTCAAACAGGCTGCATCTTGATATTGGTGCTGATTTCGTTATTGTCTAATTTGGTAAGTTAATCTGAAATGGCATACATAGCAAGTTATCACAACGTGATTTGACCTTAGTGTTCATTTATAATACCATAATTATTGTTCTTAATTTTGCTGCGATAAATCGATTTTAAATTGTATATGAAACATTGCACTTGTAAATTTAAATGGCATCGGTAGGGACTCCTGTTTTACCTGCAATTATGTCAAAGTCTCGTTTGTAATAGTGCATTTAAATGTAGACCACTCGTACTTAACAGCGAGAAAACCAATATTGGCTTCTCCAATGTTTGTGTCAAAATATATTCGTAAAATGTATCTAAATGTTCATTATTCCCTCTCACATGACTTACGTGTTTATCTACTGTAAGAATGCCGTCCTATGTGCACTATAATTGACACGCAGACCCATTCAACCAGATTGCCATGCTAAAATACCGGCATTCGACAGCTCGACCATATACGTCTCTGTGGTCTTTAGTGTTAATATGAGGAAATCTTTTGTGGGTTACGTTCCATACTGTCATTATTTACCTGATTATCGCTTGATGTACTAGGTGAAAGCTGCGGACGCTCAAAAAGCGGTAACATTTATTAAGCGCCTATATATTTTGTTTCGAAATGTGAGTCGTTTACATTGCTTTTAATTCCGAAATTCAAATTGACTACTAGAAATTCCGTTAGATAGCAGCGTTATTTATGTTAATGGATACGCTATTCCAAATAATTGAAAACATGAATCAGCCTAAATGTGTGTAATGGTGCAACGATGACCATATAAAATAAATGTGAGAAAAGCAACACTTAATAGTGAGAAAAAGTTGACGTCTTATGTATATGAGGGCTAACAAATTCTGTTTGGTTTCTAAACAAGGTAAAGTTATGTTCTCAAAGTTGAAAGTAAACTGTTTTTTTCTTTACTACGTTACAGAAGGCTTTTATCGAACTCTGTTGCTGCCTTTTTCTTTCGTTGTCTGTTTTCAGATGAGATTCATTTTGACAGATGCCCTATGCATAATGTTCATAACGGGCTTACACATTCTTAAGTAGAGTCTTGGCTGGGAAAATGCCTTACAAGGTTACCATTTGATATTGGGACACACTAGGAATATAAATTACAGTTAAATAAAAAAGGATCGGTCCTGTAGAGTCCAATTTGAAATATAATTACCATATCAGTGTCTAATTGTATTGTTTGTTGCTTTTTATGGGATACGTCTAATAGTATAATTACGAGCGTTTGTTTAAAACAAAATTGTATACATTTTATATCCATGCCTTAAAAAAGAGAACAAAAATCTGTTTTTTTTTTATATATATATATCATTATTATATGAATGCGAGCTCTCGCGGCTATATTTCAATGGAAGTCTCGGAAATTAAACAATTTTTAGTGTGCACTGTATTGTGACAGAAATAAAGTAACCTTAACCGATGCGAAAAGCACAGATGATAATGCAATCCATTTAGTCTCGTTATTTCAGAACTCACCGCTTTATTAAACGAAATATTATAATAATATATAATAACTCCCACCTGCACAACCGCAAAATATAAAAGCTTCCGTGGCGCTATGGTTGTGCAAATGCTTGTGCTTCCAGAGGTCCCGTGTTCGAGTCCCGGTAAAAAACAATATTTCTTCTTTTACTTGTTTTCTGATTATAATAATTATCTACATGTAATGCTATTCAAAACATTATGTATTTGTGAGACACTGTATTTAATATTTCATATGACATATTTCAAAAAGACGACAATCCATAAATGCATACATATGTACCACCGAAATAATCTTTTTTAAACGCTTCAACTGCACTTGGCATTGGTTATTGGTCAACTATAACGTTCCTTACAGGTCAAACTATGCACTATGGACAAATGCTCAATTCTATGATTTCATTAAAATTAACCCTTAATGTGAAGTGTTTTTTACCTTCATAAAAAATCACTGTCGCATATTCGGAATGAGTTATCTCAAACACGCTATGTGCTTAGCAAGGGGTTTATAGTATTTAAGAATTTTTTTCGACGTTCTTTTCGAACATTCAATCCTATATTGGCATTGTTTGGCGATCGTTAACACTAATTAATGTGCAGTGTTTATTACAGTTGTTATTTCATGTTTATTGCCTTAAGTCGCGCACGGTTGGAGTAGCATGCATTAGGCAATGATTTTGTAAAGCCTTTCGAAAACAAGTTACAAATAGTTTTTTTTTATTTGTAATACGAATACAGTTTGAGATTTGATATGTGGATATATGCGTGCATGTGTGATACATTATAGTTAAAAATGTAGTTTTAATAGATGTGTTATAACATGTATTGTACATTTAGCATACATGTTTTTTTTAACATACAAAAAAATCACAAGAGCTATTGTGAGAACTAATGAATGAAATTTGTGGGATAACCCATTCCTATTTTAAACAATAATTGATAATTATGTATAAACATATATCAGATTCAACTGACCTTGGTATTGGCATGCTTCTTTGGGAAATTAGTATGGATCAGGGATAAGTAAACAAAAGTGTTATAAACACAACCATCACATAATATTCAAACAAGTTTGTGCATAGATTGACATTAAGCCGAACTATTTTGAAAGTTACTTACTATTTATATAATGGTATACTTTCAGTATACCAAATCATAAGCAACTATTTTAAATAAAGACTATGAATGCGCTTGACGTATGTTTGGATGCGATATTATAGACTTGAACTTTCACTTTAATCGTATTTACACTACAGAAAAGAAACGCGAAATAGACAAGTGAGGACTGTTATCAATGAGGGTTGCTAGGCAAGAGGCACAAGATTCTGCGAAGTTTAATGGTGCTCATCAGTACCTTTGAAACCATGATCGGGTACCCACATATGTCTCGTTATGCCGCTGATTAAATGAGCGAACCGTTCGCATTGAAACGGACTATAATTAAATTCATATTGAGGGACAAACACTACATCAACAGCTTGGATGTATTTCAATTACAGCGATAACTACGATAGTAAATGAGATGTTTCTGGCCCGGACTGCAAAACTAACTTGATGCCAGTATAGAGTTCTTTTGTTGAATGTTTTAATGCGGTTCGAATACAATTGAAATGCAGATCCTGTAGCAGAATTTATTTTACAAACGATAACGACTTGATCATATACAGAATATTAGAAAGCACTGAAATGAACGTATAGGTTTTAATAACGTTTCCAAATTAAGATTAGGAACTTTGATAAACAAAATGTCACACGATGTGCTGGACATTTAATGAAACGTACCGTTCTTTATAGATGTCGTATATAACCCTGACAAAAACACCGCTGAATATTGGTAAATATTGATTTGTCAAGCACTTTCTAAATTCCGAATTGCGTCCCTCACATTAATAAGGATTTCTTTGACACAAATGCCTTAAGTATTTACTATTTACTCTAATTTTGTTATTTAATTATTTATCAGGCATACTCATCTTGTAACAAAATAGGAATTTCTCAGATCTTATGAACATTATGTGGATTTGCAAAATAGCTTTTCCATTCTGAGTGACCTTCACACTGACTTACCCGACCCAAGACGACAAAGTACCGGGACGCCAGCCAAAACAAATCGTAAAGTTCCATACAATAAACAGTATCCAAAATTAAAGTTATTTTAGTAAATTGGCAATCCATAGTTAATAAAAAGCCTGAATTTATAGCTCTACTCGATCACCACCGACCAGATATTGTTGTAGGAACAGAGTCGTTGCTACATAATGATCACAAAGATAGTGAAATTTTTCCACAATATTTAGGTTATTCTTCTTTCAGACAAGACAGATCTGGCAAAGGAGGCGGAGTATTTATACTCGTCAAAAGTACCATCATCGCCACCGAGCAAAAACAACTCAAAACAGATTGCGATATCATATGGGTAAAATTGCTTTTCGAATCATGTAAACCTTTATACATTGCAGCTTATTACAGACCTAAAGAAGCAGACATCAACAGCGCCTTGAAATTTAGAAAATCTCTAGATCTTGCAAGTAAATTAAAAGGAAATCTTTGGATCCTGGTGACTTCAACTACCCAAAATTATCATGGAGTACAGATCATGTTCCATCTATTAAACCCAACTGTAATTTTGTTTACCTTTATGGTGATTTCATTGATTTACTTTCAGATTTTGGACTGACTCAAATGGTTACTGATATTACAAGAGGCGACAACATTCTTGATCTTTTTCTCACTACAAATCACACACTAATAAATAATATTTCTTGTCTTCCAGGTATCTCAGACCATCAAATTGTTTCCTTCACAGCCAGTGTTAAACCAAAACAAATGTGTCAAAAACCTAGAACAGTACATTTATATAAGAAAGCAGACTGGGATGGATTCAAAAAGTACATGGAAAATATGTCTAATGATATTTTGTCAAATTACTTAACAGCTCCAGTGGAAGTCATCTGGGAGAAATTCTGTAATGCTATTACCACAGGAATTTCAGATTACTTCCCCACAAAAAGAATAGGTCCAAAAGTCTCCCTTCCGTGGATAACACAGCCCATCAAACGCCTATTAAGGAAGAGGGACAAACCCCACAATAAAATGAAGAAAGTGAGAAACAGCAAAATTAAATCAACATTTTTTAATCTTAAAAACCAGATCAAGAAAACCATCAAATTATCATATAATAATTACATTGAATATATTTTAGGTAAAAGAGACCAAAATGAAGAACCAGATGAATCCAGCTCAAAATTTAACTCCAAAAAACTTTTCAGTCTTATCAAGAGCGCAAAAAAACAAGATGCATGCGGAATTTCAACATTATATGATAAAATTTCAGGTACACAAAAATCCTCAAATACAGACAAAGCCAATATCCTAAACCAGCAATTTCAGTCAGTTTTTAGCCCCATGTCCCCTCTAACTTAAATCAATCTTGCTTTTCAGCCCTGGAGAACTCTAATGTTCATTCTTCTTCAAGTCGCAAATACCCAATCATGTCAGAAATCACTATCTCGGTCAGCGATGTTTTGAAGCTCCTTTCCAATCTGAAACCCCACAAAGCTGCAGGTCCAGACAACATCAGACCACTTGTCCTTCAAAATATTCGTCAGCAAATTGCACCTATACTATCTCTTCTTTTTCAGAAATCTCTTGACACAGGCATCTTACCAAATATTTGGACCTCTGCAAATGTTGTACCTCTGTTCAAAAAATGAAATAAAGAAGATCCAGCCAACTATAGACCAATCTCACTAACATGTATTCTTTGTAAAGTTTTAGAGCATATTGTAGCTTCCAACCTCACAGCACATTTTAATAAACATAACATTTTGTATGATCTTCAACATGGTTTCAGGGAACGTCGATCCTGCGAAACCCAACTTATTCAACTTGTCCATGAACTGGCTCGCAACCTCGCAAATGGTCATCAAACTGATCTTATACTTCTAGACTTCAGCAAAGCTTTCGACATAGTCAGCCACCTTAAAGTACTTTTTAAATTACAGCAACATGGAGTGAATAAATCTACAATTTCCTGGATTAAGTCTTTTTCTCATAGGCAGATCGCAAACAGTTGTTCTGGAAGGAGAATGCTCATCAGAAGTCCCTGTAACATCGGGCGTGTCACAAGGCTCAGTACTTGGTCCCTTACTCTTTCTTTTATACATAAATGACCTTCCTAACTCTATCTCTTCTCAAGTTTGTTTGTTTGCAGATGACACTGCTGTATACTTGGCTATTAACAACTTGCAAGACTGCGCCTCTCTTCAAAATGATTTAGACAAATTAGTACATTGGGAAAACCTGTGGGACATGGAGTTTAACCCTAGTAAATGTGTAGTCCTTGTTATTTCTAAGAAAAAACATAAATTCACCTTCAAGTACAGGCTACATGGACAAATCCTTGAAGTCGTAGACAGTGCTAAATATTTAGGTGTTTCCATTTCAGATGATCTTTCTTGGAACAAACATATTACCAACATTACAACGAATGCTAATAAATCTCTTGGTTTCATCCGCAGGAATATACAGACTAAAAATGAAAACATCATAGAAGTAGTCTATAAGACCTTAGTTAGACCCCAGGTAGAATATGCGTCCTCTGTCTGGAGTCCACATACCAAACAAAATAGTGACAAAATAGAAAAAGTACAACGTAGAGCAGTCCGCTGGGTGAAAAACGACTTCTCATTCTACAGCAGTGTTACCGGTATGCAGACTGAACTTGGCTGGCAGACTTTGAAGGACCGACGCGACCTCTCCCGACTGACCCGTTTTTACAAAATTGTGTATGGCTTGGTAGCCATTTCGCCGCCATCATATCTTGAGAGGCCTATGAGGATGACTCGTCATATGCACCCACTCTCATTCAGACAAGTCCATACATCAGCCAACTACTTTAAATATTCCTTCTTCCCTTACACCATAGTTCTTTGGAACAGCCTACCGGCCTCAGTTGTACAGCAGGCAGACCTAGAGGGGTTTAAGCGTTGCCTTAGCCCCACTCTACTCCCCAGTCGTCCCTGAATGCACAAAACAGTGTTTGTAACAACTTTTAACCTATAAATATGTTTCTTCTTGTTTAACACTATCACACTTTTATCTTCACCTCACTTTCATGCTTTGAAGTCTCCCTTTCAATGCTTTTAAACCTTTTATTCTTGCACTGACACGCGCACCTGCCAATAATACCCGCAAGTGGGTTCCGGCAGTATTGAAAGATAGAAAGATAGATAGATCACGGACAAATGCCTCACTTCGTGTAAACGTCGTTATATCTCCGACATATGTTTACTATAAGGGAAACTGATTTCCTACCGTATTTTTATACCAGTAACGTGCCATACGATGTTTGAAACACAGCGACTATTTTTTCGATTTTCGATTTTTTTATCTTGTCAACGTTAACGTTAACAAAAAGTATACGATCTTATGAACCTATTGTTAATATGTATGAAAAAGTTAACTTATTACTCGAAACAAATTTAGTTATTTTTACCTTTATAATTCCCCAAAAATGTCTTCGTTTTAAAGTACTAATATATATGTTTGTCTATTTTCTTCACTTACAATTTAGCATACGGTTTCTTAAGGATGATGAGTTTTAAATGATTAAATTTAATACTATTATAATGGGAGTTATGTGTGATCAGAAAGAAATTGCCTTTGAAATAAATACCTCAAACACATACTTGGATTATTGTGTTTATTTCAACATTCCGTGTAGACACATCTTTGAGGACACTGATAGAAAACTGGTCATGTTCACAAAGTATAAATGTATACTCCTTTTATTTTAGAACATAAATGTGGCATCCAGTTTGTGATGGGTCTTAATGTGCGTTCACGGATGAGATAGATAATTTAAATTTCCCAAGCGGATTTGATAGGAATGGAAAAATTGGGTTTCTATAATTCAGTACCTTTCCTGTCAGTTATATGTAAAATGTTTCCATTATGAATGATAGGGTTGGACGAAAATACCTTTCCTAAACAACTGACGTTGCATTTTGTTATTTATTTTGATTCATTGATATCGCAAGTGGTGAAGTTATCGATAATTATGTAACGTTTACATTATGCACATATATTTAATATGATTGAATAATGTAATTATAATAACTGACTAAATTACAATAACAAATCTCTTCCTGAGATATTACATGCATCAAGGTCAGTGCCAAACTACGCACAGTTCTAAATCGATTATCTTTCCAGATATGGAAGGAATTGAGATGTGATTTCTAGTCAGTGGAATATTGAACTTTCCTGATGAAACAAAATCGATTTCAGTAAAAAAAAAAAAAAAAAAAAAAAAATCACCTCTGTTGACATGTTTGCAAATGCGTAATTTTAATACTATTGACATTATTGATTATATCGGCCTTACAGAATTTATTATTTGTCCTGACATATAAAAATGCTCGCAGAATATTCACAAATATGTCACCTTGCTATCCGTCTTTGTTTCCTTTTAAGCTTCTTAGTTGGCATGCTGACAGAACTTGTAATCAGACTTGCATGCTATCAATGGAGGATCTGGAATAAAACGGGTGACGGAATGATTATGTAATAATATCAGGTAATACTTAAACTTAAATAACGAGGCTGTCTTTTCAATCGTGCCGAGTCAGATATGTCTTACATCATGATATGGCAGTAATCTGTTTTCCTGTTTATCATACCCCAATGCTCCCATTTTTTAAAGAAATAATTTAATGAAATTGTTCACAGAAAGAGGCATTTTTGAGTTGCGTCTGTAAAACACATACAATTTAATTTAAAGTAAAATAAAAACTGACATATATCTATTTAGGTTAAATTTATATAGCAAATCAGCAGAGGGGAATGTTTAATCATACTTATATCAATTGTGCAGCCCGATTAAAACTCAAAATGCTCGTTTGTATTTTTTGTGTCATAATATATTCCATTTCAATTTCCCGCAACGATATATATTCATACGACACACGAACACTAACATGGTAAATGAACATGTGTTGAATATAATATTCCACAAAAAAAGATTATTTTGTATCTTGTAAAATCTATGTTACCAGACATGATATATCTTTGAAATTTTTGCTTTTGCTTTAAGGAACACTGACTGTTTATGGGTTAACTTTATTTTACAAAATAGTTTACGAAATATTCGTTGACTGTGAGTGTTAATGGGGCTTTTATAACGTTTCAGACACAGCGATCTTCTAATCTGTTTAAGTCAGAAGATTCCTCTTGGCAACGCTATTGGGAAAACACATATTAATTATTCATTTGTTTATCGTCTGTAAAATGTCATACAAACTAGGTCAGTTGAAGAAAGAACATTCATTTACAGGTTAGAAAACACTACTTATTTTATAAACGTGTTAAAACAGAGTTCTCACAATTAAAATAATTGTGTTGTTTTCATAAATGGCTGCATTGTATAGAATGATACCTATTTCGCTACTTCTATTTCGACAATTACTCTTAAATTTCATTCATGTGCTTTCGACAATTCATACTGCTGTTCATCGCAGTTTATTTTAAAATAATATATCTTAGGTTATGGATTATATCGGTAATTCCACTTGCAAATAGTACAATAGTAAATTGAAATTGCAAATACAAATGTGAACGATGTATGCAAGTATAGATTCTAGGGGGTCATATAGCATGCTTTTTGCTACACATATGTATGCTGTGTATTTTATACATTTGGAATAAGAAATACGTTTTGTTTTTCAATAACAATCAATTTTAAATCAGTACATGCTGGTGTTATTGTGGAACACTGTTGCAGCTGTTTTGCGTTATAATTGCATTAAAGTGCAATCTATAGAGATGATTTTCTTGTTCAGTCATCGAACTTGAACGCAAATAATTTCTGAAATGAATCAATAAAACGAGTACGCATTGAACGTTAGTATTACAGAATATGTTTTAAAATGGTTGCAATCAGTTGAAAAACATGCCAACCAGAGGGTTGAACATTTCATCAGATGGCTAAAGTTTAACATTTTAAGCTCTACTGAAATTGCATCTTAAGTTCAAGCATTATAAAACTTTCTTAAAAGATTTGTAAAACTAACATCTCGACCAAGTCCACAAGTGGTTTCAGAAACACCACTAAGGCTGCTCAGAACCGTTCAGTTCTTCGTTGCGCGATCTAGTGTCTGTACCCGTTCGTAATTCTTGAGACAAGAATGCCAGCTTTCGCTTGGATTAATTACAGTTTATCAATGGGTTTGTACGAATATTAATGCTTTTAATTTGACATGTAAATCAAATCAAATGCATGTCCTTCCAAAAACACAGATTGCCATTGCATAACTATTTTTGTTTTAATTAAGCACAATATAAAGAAGTAACACTCCAGAAACTGCAGCAGTATTGCAATTCTATCATACACACCTTTGTGGCCCTTTATTTATGGCAAGGACCCAATTGCCAAAACGGTACAGTACGGCACAAAACGAAACAACATAGACACATAGTAAGCGCCTTTGAACGTGCACTCTTGTATGAAAAGGGCG
>VMBQ01000169.1:25830-71766 GCA_007657795.1 Dreissena rostriformis
GTTCTTGAGTTATCATCCGGAAACCACCTGGTGGACGGACCGACCGACCGACAGACCGACATGTGCAAAGCAATATACCCCCTCTTCTTCGAAGGGGGGCATAAAAATGAGCAATACAACTTGTTTTGAGCTCAGTACACAGTGTCCTCCAAGTCAATTGTGTTTACAAACAATCAGTTTATTTAAATCGCTGTTTACTCGGGATAGAGCAAGCGCTCTGGTGACTCAGGTCACCAAAAATATATTGTTTATTTTCAACGTTTTCCGGTATCACTCACACAGTAGGTCTCTTCTAAATGGTTAAAACGTTTGTAGTGATCTAATAAGTTACTTTCTGCTGGTAAAAAGTTGTTTAAAATAGAATTAAAATTGAATTTTCTTTCGGCTATTTTTAGCATACATCACCGCTTTGAGGCTACACACAACGTTAGTTGCAAAGTTGTAAACATTTCTTCCAATTATGAAACGGGTATATCTTCCATAATTCTTGACAACGTTGCACCTAAGCTGTGTTATTATTATTTTTTATGCAAGAGTAACTGAAATCCGGTAAAAATTAGACCAGTTTATGCATAATAATTGCATTTTGTCACCTTTTATGAGCCTTTAATACTTTTTTATTTTTATTAGATATAAGATATTTCCGGAAAACATATTACTGTTGTGTGTAGCCTCAAAGTGGTGATGTATGCTAAAAATAGCCGAAAGAAAAAGTTGCAGTTTTGTTTCAATAATAGACTGTTTTAACTGTTATTCTTAGTTATATCAATACTATACTAATTAATTTGGATGCATACTTTCCCTAGATAATATTTATGCTTTTGTTTTCACAATTGTTTTCTGAACGGCATAAAAAAACACGACGAATTAATTGGTTAATATTTGAGTAACTAAATTCATATTAGATAATCATTGATTTAATATATGGATACAGCAATTAAAATGATTGGCCATTTGACTGTTACGCAAGTGCGGTTGTGTCTGTTGTCTTAATTATGGGACGCTGAACTGTGAATAACTGTGAATCAATTATCTAAGGCAATAGATTAATAAATGTCTTTTAACGGTGTATTAACGCCCGCGTAGACTCCCACTTAAAACCAATAAAGACACTACCCCTTTCCAATTTGCCAATTATCATCTCGTAAATTGATGGCAGCTGTTATCCAAACAATGACTTTCACCTGAAAGTTGTCCGCACTGAAACAAAACTGCAACTTTGCACTTATAACTTTTTTGGAAGTTTCTATTGCATAAAAAATAGAATATTCGAATATGAATTTTGGATTTGAATATTCTGCTGATTTTTGAATATTGAAATATTCGGATATTCGTTCCCATCCCTAGCTTTAAAAGTTCAAAGAGTTCATTGAACAAATGATGTGCCATGTTATGTTTTGAATAAAGTTTATATTGTTCAGTAAATGTGGTATTTATAATGCACCAGCAAGTAGATTTTACTGCAGGGCAATAAGATTTTCAAAGTACTTGCTCGTTGGTTTCAAATTTATCATAGAGCCCTGCTTTTGGACTGCAGAATAAATGCTGGAAGTATAACGATAACATAAACACTGTATTGTATTACGGCATTAAAGAAAATGTTTTGTTATACAACAAATGTACCACAAAAATGCCTATTGGAAAACAGAACGGAATAAGAAATGTTAAAACAAAAAAAATCAAGTGTCAAAATTAGCAATGACTGTTAAAATTACACGCTGATTCATGATCTGATAAGCATTTGTATTTTGGATGATGCAGAGAACGATACTATCATTTGTTAGACATTTTGCACAAGTCAAAACGTTTTTCCACATTTAGTCTGGTCACTTGCCAGATTTTTTTCGACAAGGAAGGACAACATTGTTTTTCTTGTTAAGGTGTCAAAAGTAACTAACTTTGCTTAAATATGAATATATCTGTAGTATGTTGAGTATTATACTAACCAGCATAAAAGACGCTCTGACTACAATTTTTACCAACTATATTCAGAGCCGATTGATTATTAACAAACCTATTTGAATCGGCCAATTGGGAAACCAAATCATGATGATCTTGTCAGAGACCCAATCAAAGACACGATTGAAAAAAATCCTATAGAAACATAATAGCTAGAGCAGCAGAAAATTGTATCATAACATATAGAATAACATCTCATTATGATATCTATGCCTTAAAAATCTCAGAGAAAGACCATGAAGCACTACCAGTGGCCAACCCAGGGCTCATATTCACCAACCTATTTTTAGACTTAAGAATAAAGAATAGACATTAAGAACCAAGACAAAATATGTCAAGTGTTTGAATATTTACAGGCTACCAGTGTTAATTATGTCATTTACGAAATGTTCGGCATGAAGAATGATGTAGATAGAGGTAGTTAATGCCAAGTTCAATTATGTAGTAAAACAATTCTTGAATATTTAAATTAACATAATATTCTTTATTCTTAGACTTATAAAGTCTAAAAATTGTTTGATGAATACGAGCCCTGGTAGTTGTGAGTGATCACAAGACAGGAACCATGCAAGCAGCATGGATGCCAGTTTATCAGTGTCTATTCTCTACTTCAGCCATCATAATGTAGAACAGCAATGAGGTTAAACATATTTTCATCACTTTGTTACTGTTTGAGGTGATGGTTTTAATGTGAGGTTAAACATATTTTCATCACTTTGTTACCGTTTGAGGTGATGGTTTTAATGTGAGGAAAACATATTTTCATCACTTTGTTACCGTTTGAGGTGATGGTTTCAATGTGAGGAAAACATATTTTTTTCACTTTGTTAGCGTGTGAGGTGATGGTTTTAATGTGAGGAAAACATATTTTCATGCATAGATACGCAGTGTCAACAGGGAACGTAGTGTCCTTTGTACATGAGAGTTCTGGTGACAAATTGGACGATGCCACCACTGTTTCAGAGAGGACCCCGTTCCAGGTGATGGTTTTAATGTGAGGAAGACATATTTTCATCACTTTGTTACCTTTTGAGGTGATGGTTTTAATGTGAGGAAAACATATAATTTTCATGACTTTGTTACCTTTTGAGGTGATGGTTTTAATGTGAGGAAAACATGACTTTGTTACATTTTGAGGTGATGGTTTTAATGTGAGGAAAACATATTTCCATCGATTTGTTACCTTTGAGGTTATGGTTTTAATGTGAGGAAAACATATTTTCATGACTTTGTTTACGTTTGAGGTGATGGTTTAAATGTGAGGAAAACATATTTTAATGACTTTGTTACCTTTTGAGGTGATGGTTTTAATGTGAGGAAAACATATTTTCATGATTTTGTTACCTTTTAAGGTGATGGTTTTAATGTGAGGAAAACATGACTTTGTTACCTTTTGAGGTGATGGTTTTAATGGGAGGAAAACATATTTTCATCACTTTGTTACCTTTTGTGGTGATGGTTTTAATGTTAGGAAAACATTTTTTCATCACTTTGTTACCTTTTGAGGGGATCGTTCTAATGTGAGGAACACATATTTTCATCACTTTGTTACCTTTTGAGGTGATGGTTTTAATGTGAGGAAAACATATTTTCATGATTTTGTTACCTTTTGAGGTGATGGTTTTAATGTGAAGAAAACTTATTTTCATGACTTTATTACCGTTTGAGGTGATGGTTTTAATGTGAGGAAAAAATATTTTCATCACTTTGTTACCTTTTGAGGTGCTGGTTTTAATGTGAGGAAAACATATTTTCATGACTTTGTTACCTTTTGAGGTGAGGGTTTTTATTTGAGGAAAACATATTTTCATCACTTTGTTACCTTTTGAGGTGATGGTTTTAATGTGCTCCACCAGTTTGTTACCTTTGAAGTGATGGTTGTAATGTTCTCCACCAGTTTGTTACCTTTTGAGGTGATGGTTTTTGATGTGCTCCACCAGTTTGTTACCATTGGAGGTGATGGTTTTAATGTGCTCCCCCAGTTTGTTACCTTTTAAGGTGATGGTTTTAATGTGCTCCACCAGTTTGTTACCTTTTGAGGTGATGGTTTTAATGTGCTCCACCAGTTTCTTGGCTGCCACTTCCGCTTTCCAGCGACGTTCGCGCTCATTTTCTAGCTCCTTCATTATGTCCTGCAATAATGGTGAGCAAATATTTGAGTCACGCTCTGATAAAACGGGGTTTAATTCATGTGCATAAAGTATCATCCCAGATAAGCCTGTGCAGTCTGAACAGGCTAGTCAGAGACATCACTTTCCGATTTTATGGAATATTTTGTTTAAAGGAAGTACCTTTTTAACAAATATCTAGGTCGAAAGTGTCTGATTGGACTGCACAGGTTAATCTGCGACGATACTTCATGCACATGCATTAAACCCTGTTTTCGCAATGCAAGACTCATAGTTATTTAGCTCTGCCTTTTTGTTTGTCTCATATGATTGCTGGAACAATGATTTAAACAGAAATAAATTTGTTGGATTATGAACCGGTTTACTATTTATTAACAATTCTAGCAAGTCTTGCAGGCCTTGTCCTAGCGTATCTACGAGTCCATTATTTTTTGTATAAAGGAAGTCTCTTCTTAGCAAAAATACAGTTAAGGCGGAAAGTGTCGCTCAACAGCTCAATGCTGGCGTCACCATAGCAATCTCTCACTTCACCAGAACTAGGAGAGACACTCATCAAAAATGTTCTGCAGGTAATTCATTTACAGAGACACGACCAACATCTGCCACTAAAAGATAACCAATGTAGCACAAATTAAATTTATGAATGCCTACGTGAACGGGATATATTTACCGTACTTAAGGATGATTCGTTGATGTTCGTCAACAGACACCGTTTTCTAGACAATTGTTTTCGAAACGGAAGCATTTTATATCTCCCCTATATTATTCAACCTCCCCTACATTATTTGATGGCAGTATGATCGTAATCATAAGGTTACTATTTAAGCAAATTTATTTAAAAATGTTCCCCCCATGCATAAGTAAGTTATGTTGCGGACATGAAATATCCACATATGTTCAGTTTATTCAGCAACTCAATTTCATGTGTGACCTTGACTTGCAAGTTACGCAGGACACGATGTCTGATGTAAGTTAAATTTCTTGCCAAGTCATAATGGAAAAGAAATGAAAAATGCACAAAGTATAGAAACCTAAATGAGCCTTACTCTGGGAAAATGGGGCTTAATGCATGTGCTTTAAATATCCCAGATTAGCCTGTGCAGTCCGAACAGGCTTATAAGGGACAACATTTTCGGCTTTAATGGAATTTTTGTTTAAAGAAGGTCTCTTCTAAATGAAAATCCAGTCTAAGCGGAAAGTGCCGTCCCTGAAAGAGCAGTCTGTTCAGGCTAATCTGGGATGACACTTTACACAGATGCATTAAGCCCAGTTTTCCAAAAACGAGGCTCAAATCCTCAAACACAGCACTGGAAGACCTGAGAAGACTTAATGTACAGAAAAACAGCAATATCAGAAATATATAATTGCTTTCAAAGGCATAAAAGTATATGAAATAAATATTCCTTGTTCCATTATTCCTCTGTATGTTTTTGTATCCAGTTTTATTGCATTTTTATCATTATTATCCACATTATAATTGCAATAATTTCAATAAGACACTCATATCACACTGTTGCTAAATGTTTCTTGTAATGAAAAACTTTTGTCATGCATGTTGTTTTTAACAAGTGCACCGCATAGCAAGTGCCAACGCTCGGCTGTGGGTGCTTGGATTTTGTTTTTTTGACCTTTGACCTTCGAGGTCATCATTGACCTTGACCTTTTCACCTCTCAACATGTGCAGGTCGATGAGATACACATGAAACACACACACACAAAGTATGTTTGACCTTGAAGGATGACCTTGACCTTGCCCTTTCACCACTCAAAATGTGCAGGTAGATGAGATACACATGAATCACCAAAAAAAAACAAGAGGCCCATGAGGGCCTGAATCGCTCTACTGGCTAGAATATTTAACATAAAGGAAACAATTTTAACAAATTTGAGTTTCTTTGTCATTTTCGACAATTTAAGATATCAGTATTTTATGATGATTTATTCTATACTAAAGCTGATCCAATTTCAGTGCATGATCTATGTTTGTGTTGCTTAGTATGAGTATATGATTGTTTGGAGTTAAAGGTTGGTCACATCATGGTAGAGTATACTCAAACAAATTCCAGTGAATGGTTATTGCCAAAAATGTTATTGTTTCTGTTGTTTGTTTCAGTTTTCAAATATTGTTCTTAGTGTATGTGAATCAAATTGAATCGAAAATAATCGAATTGTTTCATTAAAAATCTAAATTGAATAGTTTCACTCCTATTTGCAACACCATTTAACATGCATATTCCTCTTATCCATATATTAACTCATACCAGGTTTCAATGAAATCTGCCCTTGCAGTTACAAGATGTTGCTCTTGACACAAAAAAGTGCTTGTTTTTCAAGTCAATAACGGTCATAAATCCCTTTTAACAAATGGATTGCGACGGTATTTAACGTGTATTATTCTCTTAACCAAAAATACACTCATACCAAGTTTCAATGAAATCAACCAAAGCAGTTTCAAAATATGGCTCCAGACAGAAAATTTTATGGGCAAAAGGGCGGACAGGCGAACAATGTCAATACAATATCCCTCTGCCTTTGGATAAAAAGCATGCCCAATGAATTAGCTATTCACGGAGCAATATATCATTGAATGATCTGACCAAGTACATTCTAATACACCTGATCTCAGAGCATCAATATTTGAGTAAACATGGTCTAAAAGAGACCCTGAATCATGTGTTGGTTTTGATATAATCTGCTTACAATGAAGTTCCTTTTCAATATATTCACAGGCTGAATTGGTTTGTTCAAGTACATCTGAATTAAAATCTCCAATGATAATGAACTCTTTTCCTGAAATTAGGGGTATAATGTGTTGTTCACATAGACTTTTTAATATCAAGAGAACTAGCAGGAGCTTTATACAGTGACACAATTACTATGTGTCTTGTTTCGTTAAAA
Organism: Dreissena rostriformis; assembly: GCA_007657795.1. Lineage (NCBI taxonomy): Eukaryota > Metazoa > Mollusca > Bivalvia > Myida > Dreissenidae > Dreissena > Dreissena rostriformis. The sequence continues at coordinate 32,817 of VMBQ01000169.1, forward strand.
AGCTCGCTTGTTACAAATTCAATACTTCTACTGCTATATTGAGTCTGTTTGACAACATTAATACTTTCCTTTGCGTACACACCAATTCCTCGGTGAGGCCTACTGTTGCCATGCTGAAAGCCATCTGCTCTGAATAAATTGTAATTTGGTATATTTACTGTTTCTGTTGTATCGCTACTAGTTAGCCAGGTTTCAACAAGACAAACCATATCTGCAGCTTGAATGTTTGGCTCTGAAAATATTTCACTAAGATGGGGTATCAAAGATCTTGTATTTAAAGATACAACCTTATAAAAAGCATCTCTTATCTCATATAATGGAATATAACATAATTTTAAAGGGCTTTCCATTCGTAGCCTGATCACTTCATCTTTAACCTTTTGTGATACTGAAATCTTACTTTCATTAAAGTCCACTAAACAGAGACCTGATAAAGACCTGGATCTACTCAGAGCAACATAATGTGCATGGGCAAAAACACGAGATCCAGACAAGTCAATTACAACTTCATTCAAAGTATCACTGTGCTTTATGTATAGTTTTTGCCATTGCTTGACGAAGAGGGAACTGTATCCTCATAAATATTTTTCTCATATAAATAAAAGTTTTCTTCACAACAAAGATAGGTGTCCAGGTCTGCAGAATATCCTTGTGAAAAAGGTATTTGTATTTTGATCGCCACTCATTCCCAACTTTTTCATCATTGAATTGCACCCAAACAATACTTGGTCTTCTGTATTTTGTTGTTTCTTTTCAATGGACTTTATTAAACAATTTGAACCATTCGCAAGTCCATCGTTTACATCAAGATTGGCACAAATATCATATGTCATTCCTACTGCCATACCAATTTTCTTTGACAAACCTGCTGTTTTTGTACAATCATTTGGCAACCTGGCAATAAGCTGTTCTTTAGTTGCTTTTGAATCATCCCCAACTACCTCATCGATAGATGTTACAACCATCTTTTGATTATGGAAACCTAGGTTCTCATGAGAACTATGGTTCTCAAATGAAATCCACAGATTATGACAAGCGGTTCAATAAACCCAAGAAACTATTTTTATCATGAGAACCTAGTTTCTCATTCTGAGAACCTAGGTTTTTACCAGAACCTTAGTTTTCAAATAAGAATCTAGGCTATCGCTGTATGATGCACATTTCATGATAACTTTGATTCTGGTAAAAACCTAGGATTTCAAAATAAAAACTTGGGTTCTGGAAGACGTCTGCAATCTGCACAGTTGGCAAATTAGCTTGATAATTTACATAAGTTTATTGTTTTACTTTGATGCCACTAGTTCAATTACAAATAAATTTTCAGACAGTATAGACAAATGAATCTCATTGACATTGTACAAGAATTTTGTATAGAAAATGCTTAATTTTCAAGCATGTTCTGATTGAAATTGGGTTCTATAGTACCAGGATNAGTTAGTGCCAATGTTTAAGTTTTCGGACGACTACGACAACAACGCGGATGGCGGAAGACAAGAGGGCTATGACAAAACTTCAGGTTTTCTTCGAAAACAGCCGAGCTAATAACTGGAACCTTGAATTGATATTCAAAGCCGGGTGTCATAAATTGATGATCCCCATTTATAAATTACGTTGCTTTGACTAACAGAGGTGAAACAATGTATTATCAACATTTATAAATTAAGTCGTTTTGACTATGAGAGGTGGAACAAATTACAGGTAACATTCCCTTTGATAAGCAAGCCGACAACAACCAAATAATTACAAATATTAGCAAGGTGAAGCGAATTATTAATTTAAGACATGACAAAACCAATTTCAAAATGTTGTATAAACACAACAAGAGGTATTTGTGAAACACTATGTCCCCCCATATATTTGACCTTCAACCTTGAAGGATGACCTTGACCTTGCCCTTTCACCACTCAAAATGTGCAGCTCTATGAGATACACATGCATGCCAAATATGAAGTTGCTATGTTCAATATTGCAAAAGTTATGGCAAATGTTAAAGTTTGACGCAAACCAACCAACCAACAAACCAACAAACAAACCAAAAACCAACAAACAGACAGGGCAAAAACAATATGTCCCCCAGTATAGACTGGGGACATAAAAAGATACATCATTCAAGGGGTCAGGGCATAAGTGGCATATGCCCCCCACTAAACTTTTAAAGTTTTCACACCAATTGAAAAAATGTCATTTTATTGCAAAAAACTGTGCTTTAATTCATTATAAATATCTTTACCCACTTTGCTGCTAAATTTGTATTGCATCATTCCAATACACGTATAATTACATGGAAGAGACAACACTAGTTTGCTTGCAGTAACTTGTAATTTGCATGCCTGTAACAAGAATCCAACCCCCTCCGAACCAAAATCCTACAATCCTGCCATGCATAAAACAACATAAATCAAAACATTAACCAGATATATTTCATTGACGTTTGGGAACAGTAAACTGTTCTTCCCAAAGTAGGGGCAATGTTTTGAATAGAAAAATATAATGAAATAACACGTAATTCACCAAACCATGACACAAATAAAGTCCCACTTAATTATCATTTACCAATAATATATGCTACAAAACGGATTCTTATCATCCACTCACAGTGTATGTGGACTGAATATCGTTGCGTATCTTGCTGTCAGATTCCACGCGGGCCGTCGGACCTCGTTCTGGTTCAGCCTCCTTCCCAGCCTCATCAGGGCCTGAGTCAGCGCTAAAATGAGATAAGTAATCTGACTGAAGTCTGAGTCAGCGCTAAAACGAGATAAGTAATCTGACTGAAGTCTGAGTCAGCGCTAAAATGAGATAAGTAATCTTACTCAAGTATGTGTCAGCGCTAAAATCAGATAAGTAATCTGACTGAAGTCCGAGTCAGCGCTAAAATGAGAAAAGTAATCTGACTGAAGTCTGCGTCAGCGCTAAAATGAGATAAGTAATCGGACTAAAGTCTGAGTCAGCGCTAACATGAGATAAGTAATCTGACTGAAGTCCGAGTCAGCGCTAAAATGAGATAAGTAATCTGACTGAAGTCTGAGTCAGCGCTTAAATGAGATAAGTAATCTCACTGAAGTCTGAGTCAGCGCTTTAATGAGATAAGTAATCTGACTGACAGTTAAAATCCTCGCAGTTTTCCTGGGTAAGCATGCACTTCCAGGTTACCCATTAGGCAGAGTAGGCAACTGCCTATGGGCACCACGACTTTTAAGGGCCCCATGAAACTGTTACGAAAGATTTTGTTTTTTGTTAATCTAATGACTTGACAAAACCTACAAAACGACATTGTCACAGTTTATGTCTGAACATCGTTTGCACTGGTAGGCTAATATAAATGAGTAAAATCAACTGGGTACTGGCCTTCTTGTTGGCATTAGGTCGATTAGGGGCCTGGGACCTGGGCCCCAGAAGTTTCACTGCCTATGGGCCTTAAAAGTGCTGATCAGGCACTGTGGGCAAGATAAGCCAATCTAAGCAGTTTATAAATGAGTCATGTTCTGAGAAAACTGGGCATAATGCATGTTCGTAAAGTGTCGTCCCAGATTAGCCTGTGCAGTTTGCACAGGCTAATCCGGGAAGACACTTTCCGCCTAAACTGGATTTTCACTAAGAAGAGACATCATAAAAGTGGTAATTGTCGTCCCTGATTAGCCTGTGCGGACTGCACAGGCTTATCTGGGATGACAATTTACGCACAAGCATTATGCCCAGTTTTCTCAAACCACAACACAAATATTAAGTCAACATACCAATGTCAGTAACTGCTTGTTTGGAAAATGAAGTTCAAAGTAAAATAACAATACAATATAATCCAATCCAGATTTCACCAGCATAACATAACAAGACTTATATATTTCACAAACACACAATGCCCAGTTGGTGCTGAACATCCCAGTTAAATATAGTAAGTTAAAACAAGAGATGTTTGTAAAACGTGTATGCCTAACTTCATGCAGCCAAGCGTAAATATATTAATTATATGACCTTGACCTTGTACCTGCTGATCTAAAAATCAGAAGATAGATTCCTTTCATCCAAAGAAACCATAATTCCAATTTGCATAATCAAAGATCAAAGTGTGTTTTAGTTACCAAGCAGAAATTAATTGGTCTACATTTCCTGTTGCAAGACCCTCTGACCTTGACCTTTGGTCCTATTGACTTATAGTTCAAAAAGGTGTCTTGCCTTCCTGCCATTAGTACCCATCATACCCATTTGCATGATTGTAGGTGAAAGCTTGACATGTATAAAGCAAAATAAACTCCCACTTTTTCGAAGGGGGAATTGGGTTCTAGTTAAGCTGAATAATCTTACATCTTCCATTCACCCATCTATGTAATGAATACTTTTCACTAGAAATTTGTCAAAAATGTGACTTCCAAAAAAATATAAAATGCACTTTGTGGTGATGACATAACAAAATTATTTAAAGGTAAATTTTAACACTTTTGGAAACTTTATTATATTAAAGATAATTGTTTGAGATGCGGAATAAAACTATTTGCAACAATTAAGCGTTACGCCTTATGCCATAAATCACCGGGTAAATCTTCCAATAACGCACTGTTTTCTAAAAGCTGGACTGACTCACCTACCTTGCTGTGACGTCACTCATGTACATCTGCTATGTTTAACACCGTTATTTCTGCCGAGACGATCAACTGCATTGCTATTACATCAATACTTTTATGNTACCAGAATTTGATGTTAACAATGGAAATCGGCCATATACCGGATTATCATTGTTTTGACAGATGACATCCGATGGTAATTGTACGAAGTATGCAGTGAAGCTGACAAAATGTTAACAGAATTTAGAACAGAACAGAACAAATATTTTACTTCACTTAAGCATATTACAGCTCATCGTGATAATTCAGAATAATGCATTAACACAATTGCGCAGAAGTAAATATATCAGCGTTTTATCTGTATTTGCTTAACCAGTGAAAAAAAAACCCGAATTCTGAACTATCGCTTATCTTCTACAGCGGACCCGAAAATGCTTGTTCAGCTGTGACGTCACACAGCAGGGGACAACAGGGGAGATAAGCGAATCAACGCTTTGCGAGTTACGATCATAAAAGTCAACAACATCATCTACTTTATGTTAAACACAACACTAAAACATTATTTACCCGATAATTTAATCATATTTCAATGTTAATAGCATTAAATATATTGACTTTGGATTTTCTTTGAAATTGACCTTTAAGGTTTCAATTTGATTGCTAGACAAATGTGGAAGTAGTTCATTCCACAAACTAAAAACATTTTATGTTACAGCCTAATAAAGCCCATCGCTTAGTTCAAGGGGACATAACTCACGAAGGGGTGGCTCATGAAAAAACTTTCTAGCTCATGTTTGCTTCATGGGAATGTTATATTTAAAGTCTTAATGTTATTCCTTGAGAAATGTGGGAGTATTTTACTCCACAAACAATCAAAACATTTTATGAAACAGCCTAATAATGTCAATCGCTAATTAGTTCAAGGGGTAATAACCCAGGAAGGTGTGGATCATAAAAAACAAGAGGCCCATGAGGTCCTGAATCGCTCTACTGGCTGGAATGTCAATGGAATGGAAAGTCATCATGCAAGGNTTAAAGTTTAAATGTTCTTCCTTGAGAAATATGGGAGTAGTTCTTTAAAGGTTAGCTGGGGTTATAATTAATCTGTGCAAATGATATAATTTGCTAATTAAGATTAACTCAGATTTGCACAGTATTGCTTTGATGCAACATTATTTGTCTGGCACAGATTGTTAATGGAGCATATTAACACATCATGTGGCGAATGAATGCATTGCAGATACCTGCCTGTTGGGTTCTCTCACATTAGAAGGGCAAGATGCCGATAAATATGAGGTTATAACAATCAAAAATTATGATTAAACACAGAACAATCATTTGTTAACTCTATGCACATCTGTTTAATATAAAAAAAACACCACTTGTTGAGTTTGCGAAGAATTAATAAAATTACCCGAGTTTATGATGCATTCCTCACTTGAAGATACTGTTGATAATTCTTGCTAATACTATCATAATTGTATAATAATGGTTGATATCCACTCAGGCTGCAGATGGATATTATATCATGTTTATTACGGCAAAAATTTCACCACATGCCAAAAAACAGATTTTAAATTACACATGTACTGGTTTATTCTTTTGGCCAGTGCAAATGTTTTGCTAAATGTGTAAAACTTTGTGAGATGAATCCGAAATAGATAAATATCAAACAGCAGTTTTATATACTACCGAGCTGTAATCTAAAAGCTTTCTAATGTGACGTAATAACCTTATCTATGAAACATTTAGAAATTAGTAATGTAGAATATGATTATTATTGTATAATTAAGTGGAAACCATTATCATAAAGACATAACTATTATCATAAAGACATATACTTAATATTTAATCATGCATCAATCATACTTATAAAACAGAACTGTTATTAAATTGTGTAGAAATTATCTTCATAGAATATATACAATTATACTTACAAAAATATGGTATAGGATTATTATTATTATTGAATTATATGCAAGATTATTATTGTAAAATGTAAGGCAGTAAACTTAAATGCCAATTTCGTAAGTTCTTATTAAAAATTATTTTGTTTAACTTTCGTAAAAATGTCCACCAAAAGTACGTTATTACGAATGACTGACAAATCATTGATGTAAACACTTCCCATTTCAAAGGGTGAGATGTCGATTAATGTTAATAATGCTGAGTCAATTTCGTCCACCTTTCCTATGAAATAGAGCATTTATTGTGTAAGCAAACCAAAAGACCGATAGATATGTTAAATTATGTCGAAGCAAGCTTGACTTTTCCTTATATTACATACAAGCGTCTAGTGTTAAATGGGTATATAAACAGTCACTTTTTGTATTTAAATAAGTCAGAACCACGCACAAAGACAGACGTTGGGGTCAGATATCTGGTTGATGGGGCCATTAGGCCGTAAACATCAATGGAAACTTTGTTGATGTGTTAGCGACTTTGTTCAATTGAATAAAGCTTCACTGACTAAATTTAAAAAAAAAGAGCATTTGGGCAACAAAGTCTAAATATGTTTATCTCCATCTTTGTGTTCAGACTTCGGGGGATTTTTGTAATCAATATTTGTCAATGGACAGGTCAGGATCTAAGAACTGTGCATTCCATATACATGTGCACTAAGTATTAAAAACCTTATAAAAATTGAAATACTCCCTTTATGTCCAAGATACTGTTGAATGTCACTCAAGAGCTAGTACAGCCAGAATGTGTAACAAAAATTAGTTTGAACCATTGTTTTTGCTGGATTGCATCATTGAAGCACAAGTCTTGTTTAAAAGCCCTCAAGTTCATTGCCTGGAAAGGACCAGTAATTGGTGTCTTTGGGGGAGGTTAAAAATAACTTAAATCTTCTTTCAAGCTATGAAAGCAATATACTTGGTAAAAAGGTTTGACAGCAATGAGGAGTTGAGTTAACATGAAAAGTAAACTATTATGACAAGGGTAAGAGTGCTGATTTCCATCATCACTCACAAAAAGTGGCAGGAAATAAGCAATTTGCACTTGTCCCTATTTAAGTCATACAATCTTGCTGACTTGACTTCTTTTTGACTGCCAGACATATTTTTGATCAAATTTGTGATGCTGAAGAATATGTAGGTGGTCATGATGGCAAACTATTTTGGCTGCAAACAATTTTGGCACAATTAAAGACCATTTTGTCTTTATTCAAATTTGAAAAAATACACAAAATCATTTTTATAGGTAAAACATAGTCAAGAGACTCGACCTTGTTTAGGTTCAAACATATGTGTATGGAGGCATCAGTATCTGTGACACAGCAAGCGTTTTGTTTTTAATCTTGGACATTGCCACTTTTTTTTTTCAGATGTTTTTCCTTTATGACCTCCCGGCATAAACCAACCGTCTTTGGCAATGTCTAAGACAGATTCAGACAGACATGTCTTATTTAAACCTTTGTATACTGTATGTGGCACTGATAACAATCCTAAGTAATTAGTGTGGCAAATAAGCCCCTTAGCGAGAAGTGAATTCAAACCATTCCTAAAATTACGGTCATTCCCCCCACCACCTGTATACAGAACGTGGGTCTTATTTTCAGAAAAGAAATAAATTTCAGACGTTCAAAAGTTCCAATCCTGTTCACCCATTGTGACTCAGAAATCTTTGTATAAGCCACTGACTTAACACAACTAGAGCTTTGTCACAGACGTGATGAATACCCCCACATGCCGCATTGACACAGAATATTTGGCATGTAAACACGCACTAAGTGACCCCGTGACCTTGTTTTTTACCCAGCATGACCCTTATTCAAACTTGATCTAGACATCATCTAGATACAACTTCTGACCAAGTTTGGTGAAGATTGGATGAAAACTACTTGAATTAGAGAGCGGACAACATGCTGAATGTTTAAAACGCACTAAGTGACCCCGTGGCCTAGTTTTTGACCCAGCATGACCCATATTCGAACTTGATCTAGACATCATCTAGACACAACTTCTGACCAAGTTTGGTGAAGATCGAATGAAAACAACTTGAGTTAGAGAACGGACAACCAATACGGACCGACCGACAGACAGACAGACAGACCGACAGACAAGCTCACTCCTATATACCCCCTTAAGTTCGTTTGTGGGGGGATAATTAAAGCATCAAAGTTTCAAACATTTATATTGTACACTTAAAATTATGACGATATACATTTAACTAAAGTACTTTTCACATTTATGGCATCATTCTAAAACATCTCAAACAATTGCATTTGGCGTCTTTATTGTGAAGACACATATAGGGAATGTAATCTTCCTTGCTAATTGAATTCCTCGCTCCATTTCCATTTCTTTAATTTAACGACTACTCCCTACTTTTACAGAAGTTGTTCCGAATCTTGTTTGAACTAATTTAATTATGCAAATCCGGGGATTGTCTTTGACAGTCATTATTTCCCGCAAATCTTATAATCGAACATTCAAATAGGTTGTCTGTTTTTGGACAAAATGTCTCAATAAATCACACTCTTTATCGTATCATATGTACCACAGTGAACTCTGCATCAGCAAAATGGCAGGCATTTACCTTTATTTATCAAACCATTTTGTAATTCAAACATAACAAGTTTCACTCTTTCCTGATATATTTTGCCTTAATAGGATTTTTTCAAAGTTTGTTTTTACAAATTGACTTCATTTTCTTTATGTTGCTCAACAAAATAATTGTATATTTACATAAAAAACAAATAAACAGGAAATCCCTACTGGATACAAAACTCTGTAATTTAAAGGGACCTTTTCACAGATTTTGGCATGTACTGAAGATTTTAATTTAATGCTTTTAATAATTAAATGTAAACATTTGAACTAAAAAGCTCTGGTAAAAGAAAACAAGAATAAAATTAAAGAAAGAAAAAATGTAATCCGCAACTGGGCTCGAACCACTGACCCTGGAGTAAAAGTCTAACGCTTAGACCTCTCGGCCATCCGTGCTCATACAGTGAGTGGTGTATTTATATAAGCAATCCTCGTAGTGTCACAAAATATAACGTTTACAACAGAACTCTCCAAATTGTTCAATCGTTTCGCGTTGCAACGCTTTATAATTTTCAGGTTTTTAAGACGTCAAAAGATGCATATAATGGCTATTATAGAGCATGGTAAATGTTCAGTGTTACCTTTCCCTCACAAAAAACATAACTACAACAAAAATTTGCGAATCTGAAACTTTTTTTTTCAAGTTTGTCAATTTAACTAAACATCAAAAGGTCCCTTTAAAGACAAAGTCCCAGGATCCCTATCTTGTAGCTAATTGTCCCCTATACTGCTAAACCAAGCAAATTCATTGAATTAATATCCCTGCCAAATAAATTTTGTTTATGGATGGGTGCAAATCCCTTGATATATTGTATAATCATAAACAAATAATTAAGTGAAGTGTAATTGTTTTTATGTATTGCAATTCACCTCATTGATTACTCTTAGTAACGAAAGTGAAGGGTTATGGTTCTTGTGCAAGGAACTTATACACATTGATTTCTACACACCCATGATGTTTCATGATGGAATGTTGTATCGTATGTGAGATATAGCCCTGAAAAGTTCCATCATACAAAAAGTACAAAAGGCAATAACTCTTTTTTAAGAAAGTGTAGGGTTATGGTTGCTGTGCATGGCACTTCTCCATATTGATATCTATACACCTTTGAAATTTCATGTTGAAGTATTGTATGGTATCAGAGATAAAACCCTGAAAAGTTACATCATACAGAAAACAACAAAGGGCAATAACTCTTATTTAAGAAAGTGTTAGGGTTATGGTTCTTGTGCATGGCCCTTCTCTTCATTGTTATCTATAGACTGACAGACTGACGGACGGACAACGCCAATTCTATATCCCTCCGCCTTTTGGAGGGTGATAATAATAACACAGACATAGAGCTTTGACAACAATTGGCATATTTTGGAGGGAAAGTCCTATCTTTAGGATGTTTGACCAACTGTCATGACATGAGACCATTTGTCACAACATTAGTAAATCAAAGCGCTGAAGGCACTGCATTTGTACGCTTTTGTGTAAACAGAGGGCACAATTTGTGCCACACTTTGGTGTTAACCCAACTTCAGTCTTCAAAACCAAACTGTGAACACAATGCGTTGAAGTAGTACATGAATATATTGAAACGAAATGCACTTTGGTTTTGAAGACCAAAGCTGGGTAAACACCAAAGTGCTGTACTACAATGCCGTCTGTTTACAAACCAGAAACCATCGGAGACGGGTGATGCTCCCCGAAGGTTTTTTTGTCACAATATTGCACTATATATTCAGATAAAAGGAAACATCTTGAGGGGCATAACTTTGGACAAAATTATACGATGGATGGTTTAGCAACTTAAAAATGTCAAAGAACCATTACTCTCTAAATAAATCATCTAACCAGAACCCACTAATAACATGCGCATCTCCTCAAGGTAGTTAAGCTTCCCATAAAGCTTCATTGAATTCCAGTCAGTAGTTGGGGAGAAATAGCCCGGACAAGAATTGCACTATATGTACAGTTTATAGAAAATTTCAAAGGGCCATAACTCTGTGAAAAATCATCCGACCATAACCGGCTGATAATATGCACATCTCCTGTTGGTAGTGAAGCTTCCCATAAAGTTTCATTGAATTCCCGTAATAAGTTGCTGAGAAATGGCTCGGACAAGAATTGCACTATATGTACAATAACTCTGTGAAAAATCATCCGACCAGAACCCGCTGATAATATGCACATCTCCTATTGGTAGTGAAGCTTCCCATTAAGTTTTATTGAATTCCGGTCATTAGTTCCTAAGAAATAGCCCGGACAAAAATTGCGCACGGACGGACACATGCACGGACAGACTGTCGGACAGACGAAGCGGCGACTTTATGCTTCCCCCCCCCCCCCAATTTTTTTTTGGGGGGAGCATAAAAAGTGAACAACAGCAGTGCCTTCAGCGCTTTGATAGTAATAAAGTTATTAGTTTGAACGTTGTAAATGTTCAACACAGTATTTTCAACCACAGAGCAAGTCTACTCAAAATACTCACTCTACTATATACATGTAGCACCATAGACACTTGGTTTGTATATAATACCTTACAATGTCAACAAGCTAAGTTTAATCCTTTAAGCGCTGGAACCGAGTTTTGAAGGCCTTTGCAAACAGTTTGGATCCAGATGAGACCTCACAGAACGTGGCGTCTCATCAGGATCCAAACTGTTTGCTATTCTGATAGTATTCTTTGAAAAAAAATCGAAGAAAATTGCTAATATTAGAAATTCAGCAGACGACATTTTAGCAGATGACAAATATCCCAGCATGCAACGGGTTAATCAGTAAAATTTCATGATCCTTTATGTTGGTAAGCCATTTTCCTGGCCATTTTGGGGAAAAATGCAATTTCAGGATTGTGAATTTTTTCACGCGAAAAGTCCACTAAATTGGGAAAAACTATTTATATTAATTTAATTAAAAAGAACACAATCCTATTCATTATAGATATATACTTTATTAGATGTAATTGAAGTTAAGTGGAAATATAATAATTATTAGACAATCCTATTTCGAAAACAAAACATTTTTTTTGAAATTGGGATTTTTTTCAAATTAGGAGTTTTTGTACCTTTTTGCTTTGGAAATGGGTCCGTTTAACGGACCTGTAGATAAGCCAGGAAGCTGATGTGTTGAGATAATTGATTTAAGTGTTAAAGGTTTTCACATATTTATAAAGCCAAAACACAATATTTTTCAATGACATTTACCAAATAAATTATACATGAATTGTATAAATAACTTGCAGTTTATGACAGAAAATGAAATGTTTTCTTTACATTTAGCGTTCAATTATTAAATATACAATACCTTATTTATACATATTTTTACATTACCGATACGTTACAAACCAAGTCGCTAGTACCTGGTATTACCGATTCCATTAGCCTGTTACTATCTTAACCCTTTGAGCGCTTAGAACCAAATTGTAAAGGCTGTTGCAAACAGTTTGGATCCATCTAATTGCTAATTTAAGAAATTCAGCAGACAACATTTAAGCAGACGACAAATTTCCCAGCATGCAATTAAGGGTTAAGAAGTTTAAAGCTATTTTTGTAATAAACTTGAGAGCTGCATGCACAGTGCATAAGTGCATGGGCCTATGCTCTAGCAATCAATCATGTTTTTTATTCAAGAAATGTTAAGTTATTTCAATAGCTCTGTTTGCATATATTTCTTCGAAGTCATTGGAAACAAGTGTAAACACTTGTACTTGATTTAAATCAAAATATTTGGCACACTTTCCTGTTACACGGAAAACAAGTTAATTAAACGACTGTCTGTTGCAGTTGTTTTTATGATGCAGTGCCCAAAACTGTGGTTGCAAAAGGCTTACATTGGACTTTTTGAAAATATAAGTTGGTTTCTATGGACAAGACTTGCATGAAAAACTTTCAGAGTGCTTCTATGGTGTACCATTAGGTACCTATATGTTCCTTTGAACAAGTCCAACAGCCATAACTGAGGTACTGATGAGGCTGGTTCTACTGATGCAACATAGGCCCAACGTACATGGTGGAAAATGGTCAGACTTTTGACTTTGTTTGGAATATTTATAAGCTCCCAGTATGCTGTGTGAGGTTTTTCGGAAAATCGCTCCCACTGACAATAGCTCCTACGCTAATTTAGACATGGCGGACGTTCGTTCCTACATTGTTTTGACAACCCTGACAGTAGGACGGACGGTCGCTCGTACATTGATTTGATAACCCGGACAATCATTCCTACATTATTTTGACAGCCCAGACATTTGTTCCTTAGTTATTTTGACAACCCTGACATTCGTTCCTACATTATATGGACCCCCCCCCCCCCCNTTTTATTTCAAAGCGGCGCAGTAGGGGGCATTGTGTTTCTGACAAACACATCTCTTGTTATGTATAAAAGTGAGACGTTAATAAACTATTCTGTCTGTCTGTAAAGTAAAACCCAAATCAAAAACTGAAACTTTCCCATTCTATTAATAGAGGTGTGACACCAATACTGTCTTCTAACCTTTATACCAGAACCAGAAGGTTCAGGCCATTTTTTGTTTTTGGTGAAATATGCATAAACTAAGGTATTGTCTGCAAAGGAATTAAATAATTTCCAAATATGCAATATATTTGTATATAACATTATAATTTATCAAATGTGTTTTATCAATCAAACGCAAATGTAAATGGATAGCAAATTGTATTTATTTATGGTCATATACAATAATGGAGCAATACTTTCCAGTCTATTCACTTTGATCTTGAAAGAAGTGCCATCCCATCGTGTTCTGCTCGGAATCAATGAGATTATTTAAGAAGTAAAACCAGAGGACACATTGAAACTTTTCCTTTCAATGTTAACTTCATTAAATACTATTTATGAAAGCTCAATCTTTAACCTGTTTATTAAAGATTAATGTCATTATGTATTTAAAAAAACAATGTGTGTATTGTGATTCGTTTTGTTCCGAACTGTACTGTTTTGGCAATTGGTCACTTGCCATAAATAAAGGACCACAAACGTGAGTATAATAGAAATGTAATACTGCTGGAGCTTCTGGTGTTTCACTTCTTTATATTACTTCATTTCAGATGTGTACAAGATTCCCAAGAAGTACATCAAAGGCACAGAGAAAGCCCCTAAAAGAAGATGATGTGACTTATATTGAACTGGATTGATTATCTGTTACATAAAAATGAATAAAATAATCAAAATCATTTTTTTTTCTTAAATGCAAACTATGTAACTTACTGTCATCTTTTCTCGAGGTTACCTGTTGAATCAGATATTTGTGTCCCGTTCTGAGAAAACTGGGCATAATGTGTGTGCGTAAGTTGTCATCCCAGATTAGTCTGTGCAGTCCGCACAGGCTAATCAGGGACAACAATTTCCGCTTTTATGGAATTTTTCGTTTAAATGATGTCTCTTCCTAGCGAAAATCCAGTTTAGGCGGAAAGTGTCGTTCCGGATTAGCCTGTGTGACATTCATTCCTACGTTATATGGACACCCCAAACAATGGTTCCTACATTATTCCTATCCCGGACATTCGTTCCTAAATTACATTTATTGGACTTAGTGCTAATTGTAGGAATGTGATAAAACATAAGAACCGCATAAGAAATTAAAATGTTGTTCTTTACATTACCTCAAGTAGTGTTTTATCCAGGCCGTTTAAGCGCGGCGCCGTGCCCCTTTTTCGTAGCGCCCCACTGCCCCCTTTCAAAGCCAATTAGCGCTGCGCTGAACTTTTCAAAGGCCGCCGCCCTGTCCTTTCATGAGCACCCGCTGTTTTCTGCCGTGCGACCTTATTGATAACATCTTAATTGCCTCTTAACCAAGCTTCTAAGCCAACTATTATCAGCGAAGATTCGCGCAGTTGTGAATTCGTCATGCGTAAATAACCATGTGTCAATATCAATTGATAATTTCAGGGGCTTTGTTACACTAATCAATCTGTTATGTGTATTCCTCCACGATAAAATCGTGCACAGTTAATTTGGAGACTTGATGAAAACCTTGATGTTATTCACGTGGAAATTGTGCATTTCATGCATAATTCAGTTATATCAAAACATTTATTTTCACGCGTAATTAAATTTTAAAAAAACACCAGTTGTATCTTTTTAACGTCTTTTAAGATAATTAATAATTGAAAGAATTTCTGTTACGTATACTAATTAAACAAAATGCAAATCGCGTATTAGTGCACATATTATACGATTTTAAATTGCTATGCGCACCTGTCGCTTACATCATTTTAACAAGATGGCGGACTATACAGAAAATAAATTGTGACTCGTCAAAAATGGCAAATAATGATCCAATTAACGATGGAGATCATACATTTAGAAAGGGATTGATGAAATGCCTCTGATAATCGACGATGCATAACACGTTTTAGATACCAACAATTACATATTTATGAGTAATCTTATCAGTGGATGTATGTCACGTAAACAAGTGTTTGTAAATTGTTAGTGTTCAGTATACTCGCAAAGTTAAAACATCTGACAAGATTATCGTTGGAAAATGGGATAAGACAAACATGGTTTCATTTATATGATAGTGGATCTGTGTAAAATCAGATTCGTATGCATATATTGCTTTATTATGTTTGTCGTGCTGTAAAGTTTACTGAAACAGCATGGAACTTAAATGGACATTGCAAGGTAAATATATTAATTTGAATTAAAGTAAGTTAAATGCATCAATTACCATTAAATGTGCTTGTTTATATATTTATGTTTTTCCCACAACTGCCTCTGATGCGATTACATGTTTCCCCCAAAACCAGGTATTCATGGAATGTTTTTGCCCTTTTTTGCCTAAACTGCGCATTATGATGCCCTTTTTGAAAGTAATGCGCCATGCCCCTTTGCCCTCCTGGGAAAAACACAACTCAAGTCTGGGCTGGTCAAACCTCATGAGAACAGTAAATGTCTCTGTAATATAAGAACCTAATTATTATGCATAATTTTGTTCCTTAGATCAAATTTGGTTATTTTTGCTATCATACTATTTTGCTTTTCTTTCAATGAAAATTGAGCTGCCCTCTGAGAAAAGGCCCTCTGCAGTTTGCACAGGCTAATCAGGGACAACACTTTCCGCTTTTATTGAATTTTTCGTTTCAAAGAGGCCTCTGAATGCAAATGAAAATCCAGTGTAGGCGGAAAGAGCCATTGGGATGGCACTTTACCCAGATGCATTGTAATGCCCAGTTTTCCCAGAACGAGGCAAATATCATGCAATATAGACCCGATCCAGGTTCTGCAACCATTTTTTTTAAATCCTTCCCAGCTATTGTCATAGGATAAGTTGTCATTCATCAAAATGAAGTTAATGAATAACAAAAGACTTCAGCAACGTCATTGAAATTTAATTGACACGCTCTGGGATCCATCTATAATGAGTGCCCCATTTTAAGCATCTGTCGTTATTAAATGAGAAGAGTTAAATTGGTAGCATTTTGGTCTATGTAATGCCGTAGCATTTTTTTTCATTAGTATGGTCTTATTTCTATGAAATAAGTAAAGGTGAAAACATTACGACAAAAGTCAACGTATTTCTGAATCATCCCTCATCCATCCTAAAAACGCCATAATTTATTATAACACCACAACAGTTGTAATGACCATAAATCTAAAAAGACTGGTAAAATGTGTTAAAAGAACATTTACTGCAGATTTTATAATAATTATTCACTTAATGTTATTCTTCTCTTCATTAAGATCATATCATGAAAAACAAATGTTCGGCAACCATTTGTTCGAACCCCTTCCCAGCTATTATCATAGGATTAATTGCCATTCATTGAAAATCATTTAATGAAATCGCGAGTATTTAAAGCCAATCATGCAGAGTTCTTGACTTGATCTACAGTGTTTTTTATGAACTTTTATACATGAACTGTTCCTAAAATGTGATCATGATTATGTTATAAATTCCAGATTTTTTAAGAATTCATTAACTGTCCTTGATTTGCCCAATGTTGGTATAGGCAGATTATTTTATTACAAGCCAATCAGGAACTTTCATGAACAGCGCTTAAACTGTTTTTGAATTTGTTTCATGAACTTTTACAGATTTATCTGCCTTATTTAACAGAGTTATCTCCCCTATTTTACAGAGTTCTCTTCCCCATTTTAAAGAGTTTTCTCCCCTATTTTACAGAGTTCTCTCCCCTATTTTACAGAGTTCTCTCCCCTATTTTACACATGAGCAGTTCTTCAAATGTGTATGATGAAGACTGAATATAGCAGCTAGGGATAAGGCACATTTTTAGAATTCATGAACTGTCATAAATATGTGAACTGCAGTGTAAATTAAATAGATTCCTGATATTTACAAAAAGTAGTTGTGTCATTCAGCAATAATGCATTTTTATTTATTTTGTCATGAACTGTGGATGTGAACCATCCATGAACAATTTTAAAGCATGAACAAAGCATGATCCATTCATGAACTGTAACGGTTCATCGCACAGAGGATGTGTTCTTTGGAAAGTCAAAAACAAAGTCCACATGCATTTATGTATAAAATATTTGTATTTGTAAACGCAAGTAAGATGATTGCATATTTCAATAAATGTAACTATAATTGACATTTTCTGCATTATAGTTATTACATAGCAACTGACCAAGCAAATTTAATCATCAGATTAAGGACTTTTTTTTTATCAAGTTTCAAAAAATATTTTTAACACCTTTACTTATCATTGATCTTTAATTTAGTACCAAATAATTACACAGCTGTTATTTTTTGCTATTTCTAAGCGCTTATGTTTAAGTCATTAACCAAATATTGCATTTTCACTGACAACAAATACAATATAATTAACAGTTTCTGAATTATACTTATTACATAGCAACTGACAAAGCAAACTTAAACATCAGATTTTGTTCTCATCAAGTTAAAAACAATATATTTAACACCTTTTAAATGATCATTTAATTAAAAAATTATCTTCAATTTATGACCATATAATTTCACAGCTGTTATTTGTTTGCTTTTTTTAAGCGCCATGGTTTTAGCCATTAACAAAATATTGCATTTTCACTTACAACAAATACAATAGGGAGCTTTCTTTCAATTGGACATCAAATTGATTGCTTTTCAATTGGACATCAAATTGATTGTTTTTCAATTGGACCTCAAATTGATTGTAAATGTTTCTGAAGACCGACTTAATTGATTGGCAAACCAATCAGTTACTTTTTCAGCAACTGCTCAAAACATGAAATTAAGATATGACAGGTGATCAACTTTCCGCTAATCAGAAAACGATCGAGGCTGTAATTATATTGATACATTAATTATAACATCCACTGTATTTACCCCTGACGAAACGATCAAGGCAGTAATTATATTGATTCATTAACCATAACATCAACCGTATTTACCCCATCGGATCACACGCAAGGTTTCTGGTAATAATTTTCTTGAAGGTTCATGAATGAGATTCAGGCAGACGTAGAAATTGTGATCTTTGACAGACTGGTCATGTGATCCAACAGAACGAGTCAGCGAACAGAAACATTTGGGATCTTTGACAGAAGCAGCATGAAGCTATAGTGTTGCGGTTACCGCGTTCAATGTATTGCCCATCTGGATGAAAGGGAACCGCAAGGATATTTTTCCAATAAATTCAACATCATGCAATTGTTAAGAAGTATTTCATTGAGTTGGATTGGCGTGAATGAGATAGAGACATTTTAAAACAAAACATTTTTGACTCGCAAGGATATTTTTCCAATAAATTCAACATCAATTGTAAAGAAGTATTTCATTGAGTAGGAATGGTGTCAATGAGATAGAGACATTTCAAAACGAACCATTTTTTACTCTGTCATAAGATACTGATGAGCTGGATTGTGAATGATTTCTTTAAAAAATATTTATATTTCAAACTTACATTTTCTTCACATTATAATTATAATCATAATTTAAATGAATAGAATGACAATAGATTTTGTACTACAAACAATGTGTGAAAAAAATTAAAGGCAACATAAATTGAACATTTTCTGTACATTATATAATCATCATTTAAATGAATAGAATAACAATATATTGTACCACCAAAAATGTGTTCGCTAAAAGGCAACATTGAGCCATCAGCAATGGACTGTTAGTTGCAGGGATATTTGTCGGGCGTTCATTGGTTCTGATCTTAACGCCAGCCTAGTGTGAATGTAGCAGGTCTTGCAGCAGATTACCAGGCAAACTGCGTCTTCACATGTTCACCATAATTAATAATTAGCCGAGAGACTATCAGGTACAATATGAATGTGGATATGTGTTAAATATGTGATTAAATCATTAGATTATTAATCACATAATACCGCGTGAGTTTTTTCCAAAGAAGGTGAGTAAATTTAAGTTTAACTTCATAATTAAGTTTATTCTGCAATTAAAGAATGATTTGTCTCACATAAAATAACATTACATTTATTTTTGTCCAACCACATATAGTTTTTTTCTATATTTATTTAGTTCTTTTTACAAAAAATAAAATTTAATACCCATAAATTTGATTAACAATTAAACTGTTATATAATTAATTTCACTAACATTATGCTGAAGAAGTATATAAAAAAAATAATCAAACAATTGTACTTATTTCTAATTATAAGCATATTGACTCCAAAAGTCCACATTTTAAAGTTCTTGCGCATTTCTAGAAAGTGAACAATTTAAAAGCCTTGTAAATACTATATACTGCTACTTGCGTAAAAAAAAAATATGACAGCTTATATATAATATATAAACATTAATAAAATCAAACATTTTTGCAATTTGATAACCTTTTATATTTCACCCATTGTACATTATAGCATTAGATTCTTATGTTACTTATACAAAAACACAATATATTTTTATTCTATTAATAATGCGCTGTGTTTTTTTTAAGGAAAACAAATCAGTCTTTCTTGACTTAAAATACTAAACACTGTCATTATTTCTCACAAGTGATCAAAGAATTTTATTGTGAGAAAAATAATAACAGTCATTTATGTATTCTTATTTATATAAAAGATCATGGATAACAGTGGCATTTGCAAGAAATAGACAAATATCATAAGAAACCTAGGCAGTGCCCTTATGTTGCATTATATCAATTTAAGCTAACGCCAGACAAGAACAATCCTGAGAAACATAAGTGTCCTATAAATTATATAGAGAATAATAGGTTAGGCTAGTGCATTTTGTTTTTTAAGCCTCGCATGATAAACCTGATCTATAATCAACACTAACATATTATTCTACTTTTCCCACTTTTTATTCAGTAAATCTTTTTATTTAAACAAAATTTGTTTAACTGGATAATTCAGCTGTATTTATGACGTCATTTTGTCGAAAAAATGACGTCATTTCCTGCTGGTATTATAGCAGAAATTTAATCAATGGGGCTTCAATCAACCGAATTCGATGTAAAAGTGGGATAAATAATGCTTTAAACAAGTTCACTATAAATTTCCTTAATAAATATTTAGTTATTTAAATTACACCCATATACCAGTAAGCCATTTTTTCTTCACTTAGGTTATATAACTATTCAATCAGACTGTAACCTTAATGTATGTTACTTGCATAAATTTCTCAATTCAATCTAATATATTAGGTATTAATTTATTATTTTTTTCATTTGAAGCCTAGAACAATCTTCAAAAAATAATATTAATGTATCACTGACTTAATCCACCATTGAATTGGGAGGTCAAAGTCTAAATAAAAAAATATTTAACTCAGGCATTATGATTTATACTACAAAGATTTATTTTTAGAACATAATCTCCAAGGAAACATTTTTTGTAGTAAAAATGTTTTTTTAGACAAATGCAGTAAAACAAGTTGCATTATTCACGCTAAATTTAACAATAATATTACAACAATTAATTGAAAAATGATAAATTTGGATGTGTGATACTCAAAACCTTAAGATTCTTATAATTGAATGTGCAAAATTTAAACTTAACAATTATGTAATTGCATTACGGGGTAATTGTAACAATTTTGAAATAAAATAAAAAATAAATAAAATATATCATACAAAACACATTACTTTTGTATATTAAAATGTCCAAAATACTAAACATGTTTCGGCCACAGCCTTCATATGTAATAATTAAATAAAATATATTGTACAAGCACATTACTTTTGTTTATTAAAATGTCTCAAATAATTAAAATATTTTCCTAAAAATATTATTCAGTGATAGACATGAATCAGGTCCCTAGGCTAAAGGTTAAGGCAACTGTTAAAAAATTATATAATTCGCATTAAACAACAATGTTTATGTGTTGTTTTTTATATTTATATTTTTTTTTAAACAATTATCACATTTTTTTTTAAAGAAAATGGTTACTGAATAACATTTAGTTTCATATAAAACAAGAGCCTGCCCTCGGTTTGCCCTGTAATATTAGTATTAAATACTTCATTACAGCTTTCTGATGGTTATAACAGTTAAGAGAGTAGAAAAAGTAATAACATTATACTGGGAAAAAACATAAGATGCATGAAAAATGTAACAGCTGTATCAAGTAAACCAAAAGATATAAGCAAAGACAAATTGTATCAGTCGAGCAAAGTCTAATATGGTACAGTTTTTTAGATGACAAAAGTCATCTTAATGCGAAAAGTATAAACATAAAACTATTTACAATTCATGCATGTAAAATGTGACATGTCAGTACCGTATTTATCCTAATGAACGCGCCCGGGCGCGATGCAAATCCTAAAGGGGGCGCGNCTTTCACCACTCAAAATGTGCAGCTCCATGAGATACACATGCATGCCAAATATCAAGTTGCTATCTTCAATATTGCAAAAGTATTCATAAAATGAGCGATTTTGGCCACATATATTTGACCTCTGACCTTGAAGGATGACCTTGACCTTTCACCACTCAAAATGTGCAGCTCCATGAGATACACATGCATGCCAAATATCAAGTTGCTATCTTCAATATTGCAAAAGTATTCATAAAATGAGCGATTTTGGCCACATATATTTGACCTCTGACCTTGAAGGATGACCTTGACCTTTCACCACTCAAAATGTGCAGCTCCATGAGATACACATGCATGCCAAATATCAAGTTGCTATCTTCAATATTGCAAAAGTATTCATAAAATGAGCGATTTTGGCCACATATATTTGACCTCTGACCTTGAAGGATGACCTTGACCTTTCACCACTCAAAATGTGCAGCTCCATGAGATACACATGCATGCCAAATATCAAGTTGCTATCTTCAATATTGCAAAAGTATTCATAAAATGAGCGATTTTGGCCACATATATTTGACCTCTGACCTTGAAGGATGACCTTGACCTTTCACCACTCAAAATGTGCAGCTCCATGAGATACACATGCATGCCAAATATCAAGTTGCTATCTTCAATATTGCAAAAGTATTCATAAAATGAGCGATTTTGGCCACATATATTTGACCTCTGACCTTGAAGGATGACCTTGACCTTTCACCACTCAAAATGTGCAGCTCCATGAGATACACATGCATGCCAAATATCAAGTTGCTATCTTCAATATTGCAAAAGTATTCATAAAATGAGCGATTTTGGCCACATATATTTGACCTCTGACCTTGAAGGATGACCTTGACCTTTCACCACTCAAAATGTGCAGCTCCATGAGATACACATGCATGCCAAATATCAAGTTGCTATCTTCAATATTGCAAAAGTATTCATAAAATGAGCGATTTTGGCCACATATATTTGACCTCTGACCTTGAAGGATGACCTTGACCTTTCACCACTCAAAATGTGCAGCTCCATGAGATACACATGCATGCCAAATATCAAGTTGCTATCTTCAATATTGCAAAAGTATTCATAAAATGAGCGATTTTGGCCACATATATTTGACCTCTGACCTTGAAGGATGACCTTGACCTTTCACCACTCAAAATGTGCAGCTCCATGAGATACACATGCATGCCAAATATCAAGTTGCTATCTTCAATATTGCAAAAGTATTCATAAAATGAGCGATTTTGGCCACATATATTTGACCTCTGACCTTGAAGGATGACCTTGACCTTTCACCACTCAAAATGTGCAGCTCCATGAGATACACATGCATGCCAAATATCAAGTTGCTATCTTCAATATTGCAAAAGTATTCATAAAATGAGCGATTTTGGCCACATATATTTGACCTCTGACCTTGAAGGATGACCTTGACCTTTCACCACTCAAAATGTGCAGCTCCATGAGATACACATGCATGCCAAATATCAAGTTGCTATCTTCAATATTGCAAAAGTATTCATAAAATGAGCGATTTTGGCCACATATATTTGACCTCTGACCTTGAAGGATGACCTTGACCTTTCACCACTCAAAATGTGCAGCTCCATGAGATACACATGCATGCCAAATATCAAGTTGCTATCTTCAATATTGCAAAAGTATTCATAAAATGAGCGATTTTGGCCACATATATTTGACCTCTGACCTTGAAGGATGACCTTGACCTTTCACCACTCAAAATGTGCAGCTCCATGAGATACACATGCATGCCAAATATCAAGTTGCTATCTTCAATATTGCAAAAGTATTCATAAAATGAGCGATTTTGGCCACATATATTTGACCTCTGACCTTGAAGGATGACCTTGACCTTTCACCACTCAAAATGTGCAGCTCCATGAGATACACATGCATGCCAAATATCAAGTTGCTATCTTCAATATTGCAAAAGTATTCATAAAATGAGCGATTTTGGCCACATATATTTGACCTCTGACCTTGAAGCATGACCTTGACCTTTCACCACTCAAAATGTGCAGCTCCATGAGATACACATGCATGCCAAATATCAAGTTGCTATCTTCAATATTGCAAAAGTTATGGCAAATGTTAAAGTTTGTGCAAACAAACCAACAAACAAACAGACAGGGCAAAAACAATATGTCCCCCAGTATAGACTGGGGGACATAAAAACATATACATTGTTGTATAATGCGAATTATATAATTTCTTAACAGTGGCCTTAACCTTTAGCCTAGGAATCTGATACATGTCTATCACTGAATAAAATTTTTAGGCAAATATTTAATTCCAAGAAAAAAGATTTAGTCTAGTCAAGTATGACCTTGACTATAATTGACCAAAAGAATTAAAATCAAATTATGTTTGTGCTAATGAAAAACCTTATTTACATCACCAATTTCTTTCCACGAAAAGCAAAATGCTAATTTTGACATTAAAATGAGCCGAGAATGTAAGACCTTGAAATTGCATTTGGCCCATCCTCATGCACTGACATCATCTTATTAAAGCCCCATCGTCGCAGGTAATTCAAAAGGAATATATTGTCACGCAAAAAATAAAAACAAGCATTTTGTATCTCGTTAAATCTATGCTACCTGACCAGTCCTTCCCAAATACCGGCGGTCCTCAGATTTTTCCGATAATAAATTGGAAAATCCGGAAATGATTCTATAATATTGCAGGACCTTGTGTCCAGTATAATAAAATTATTGCGAAATTTTGAATTCCATAAGCTATTTACAGACAAATATATTTGCAAATGTTAGATTTTACCGAATTATTAATGAATACTCCAATATTGTAAAACGTTTTTTCACGTGCGTTTTCACTTTTGGTTCCAGTTTTATCCAATTAATTTGTTAGCAAGCACCTGGCATAAACAAAGGCCATTGTTACCTTCCCGCGAACTGTTAACATCAACGCAGGAGTTAAAAGGAAAAAAATCTTAGACATTCTACATGAATAAATGCATGATTACTATTACATAGTTAAAATGAAAAGTAATGTTAATTTTATTGATACACATGTGTAGATTGGATATGTGTTATAATTATTATAATAATAGATATTAAAATATTGTTAAAAAATCTCATTTTTGTCTTTTTTTCTACATTATTCTTTTTTGGGCCGGAAAATTAAATGCTCAGTCCGGGCTGGCAAAGGCTGCATGATTATAGGACCTCCTGGCCGGCAATGAATTATAATTTTGGGAAGGACTGTACCAGACCACATCCAACGTTGAAATTTTGGCTATTGCTATAAGGAACACTGATTTTGTATGGGTTAATTTTATTTTACAAAATATTTTACGAAATATTCCTTGATTTTGAGTGTTTATGGGGCTATAAGAACAATGCTTATTGGACCTTCTACCTTCATACATAGTGGCAAACATTTCTGCCAATTCATGGTGAATGACATGTCCAGACATGCCAAACAGCAAATTTATAAATAAAGGGAATTTATGCAGACCAGCACATGGAACTGGTCTCTTAGCTGGAATGCTGGATCTCTATTTAAAATGAATTATCAATTGAATCATTACAGTTCATGAGACATCACAGAGAAATGTCTTATTTAAAAAACTATTTATAATTTCAAAGGACAAAAAAACTGTTCATATCATCCAACCAGAACAAGATTTGTTCTTGATATCTGAACCAGAAACCTACTATAGAAAGAAATGATGGACGATCTATAATGGACGCTTTATGTGGCTATGTTATAACTAATCCTAATGCAATTTAAACCCCTTTAAAGAGACATGTTTATAGCATTTCAACCATGGGTTTTGCTTAGGGATGGGAACGAATATTCACTGAAATTACGAATCCTAAACTTATATTCGAATATTTGATTTTAATGCAAAGAAACTTAAAAATATGTAAGTGCAAATTCGCATTTTTTGGTTCAGTGCAGATGACTTTTGTGTATCAGTTATTGTTTGGAGAACAGCTGTCATCAATTAACGAGACGGTAATTGGCATACAGGAGGGTATCATGAGAGGGGTGGGTAGAGTATTTATTGACTTTATCTGGGAGTTCGCACAGGTGTTAATGAACGGAATTTAATCTATTGTCTAAAATTGACATTTTATCCACAGTTCAGCATCGCACAAATAACTCTACAGAGGCAACCTGACATTTCAAACCCCCTATGTGTTCTAGATACATCTACAATTAAGATTCCAACAACTTTAAAAATTAAAGCAATTCACAAGGCCACCCTCTCGTGTTTGGAATTATTTTACGCGCTTAAGTCAGATACAACAAAGGCAATGTGCAATTTGTGTACAATGAAGGAATATAATTTTTATATTATCAAAGTTCTAACCAAGTTTTGACATCGATGTGTTCTTGAGTCCGTTCTGAAAAAATGTGCAACAAGGGAAGTAATGCAAATAATTTAGTATATTATTGAAAAAAAATGAGAATTATGGTAATATGTTTACTGGAAATAACTTATATCTTATGAAAATAAATTGTATTAAGTGATAATGAATAATAATTCATTATCATTTAAAAAAATTATTACTGATCTCCCCCCTTTTAAAAACCTGCATATAAGATAGGACATGATATTTATAGTGGTATTTGTGGCAATCAGGACCAGTATTCTGCTGGGGACGGTTGTAATTTCGGACATTAAAATCTAAGGTTTAAAAATTGATTATTCCAATATATTCCAATATATTCCAATATACTCCAATAATTTACAAACAAATATTCAAATAATTTTCAGTATTCGTTCCCATCCCTAGTTGTGTTACAATTTAACAAATAAATACTGATATGCGGATTTGAGTGACCTCTAGAACTTATTCATGTGCATGAAAGACATGCATTGTTAACATTTGTAGCCGCTTTTTATAGTATTCAAACTCGGAATTATATTTTCCTGGTTCTTGGTTGATTGTTAATTCTAAAGTCTGAAAAGAAGTTGGTAAATGTGGAATCTGGACAAACTGCACCCAGACAACGGCACCCTGTGTTTTTTTGCAATCCCGGACAATTGGCACCCGGTAAATTTGTTGACTCGGACAATTGGCACCCAATTTAATTGTAATCCCGGACAATCAGCACCCAATTAAAGGCGATTGATGAAACCTGTCATCACCTTGTTGGACTAATTTTTCTAATTCGCTAATTGGTTTGTTAAAAGAGATGATTAATAAATCCCGTCAACAAACTGTTTTATCAAACTAATTTGAGTGTGTATTGATTAACGTAATATGTTAATTGGTTTAATAACACCTGTAAACAATTTACATACATCAAAGATAATTAAAGTATTTCTTAACTTATGATGTTTCCCGTAAACAATAAACTGCGAATGAAAATAAGTGTAAATAGAAGAACAATAATGTACATGACTATATATATTTCTGCTCCATTATTAAATTTTTACGAGAAAATTTGTGGTTATGACTATGTCTTTAAATTTTGATAGATGCATGTATTATTTGACAACAAACTAAATTACAGGATGGACATTTCACCATAGCCTTAAATCGGGTGCCATTTGTCCGGGTTAACAATGTTATCGGGTGCCGATTGTCCGGGTCGACAAATTTACCGGGTGCTGATTGTCCATGATTGCAAAAAACGCAGGGTGCTGATTGCCCGGGTGCCTTTTGTCCTACAATCGGTAAATGCAGTGGCTATAGAAGTCATAAAGTACATGTAGTGTTTTGACCCCAGAATGTATTCTTGACCTTAAAACTTGGGGAAAACACTGGTTTTATTAATTTACTGAACAACAGAAATCTCAATGTCCTCCATTGATATATATTAATTTTCATTACAATCAATATTATACTTATAGCTACGTTTTCCACAAGAAAACTAAACATAATTATGAAATAAATAGAGGATATTTGTTGGATTGGGTGGAATATCCATTTTAATTCACGAGTGATCATAGAAAATATATTTTTCCATGATATCAAGTGAATTCAATCGCTTTTCCACCGAATACAACAAATTTTCTTTTTATTTGATGCTAATATTTTTCCACCTTTTATTTACATTTTAAAAGAGTTAAACTAGAGAATTACACTGGAATATTGTCTTCATGATGTCACACAATTAAATGACATCATTTCACAGTAAAACAGTGATTATTTTCACTGTTTGAAACAGTGAATAAAATTAGTGTTAATTCACTGATATTTCCCTATAAACCAGCGGAAAGCATAAAATAAAAGAAAGTGTTTTGGTATAATGTACTCCAAACTTCCTCTCCCAGTCTTAAATCATCTTATGAAGCTTTATTTCAATCCATTTAATACTTTTGTAGTTATGATCTTTACTATCAAATTTCACTATGCAATGGGAATTTGAACAAGAAACATACCAAATGCAATAACTCCAACAACATTGAACAGAAAGCTGTAATTCTTGCACCAGCACTTACCCAAACGGTTCTGTGTAGGAAGATTTATCTACTTTTGTAAATATCTTCAATTAAGGCCCCATAAACACTCAAAATCATTGAATATTATTGTCCAACAAAAAATATTAACGAGCATTTTGTATCTCGTTAAATCTATGTTTCCAGACTACATCTAACGTTCAAATTTTGGCTTTAACTTGGTTAACTTTATTTTGCAAAATATTTTCGAAATATTTGTTGATTTTGAGTGTTTATGGGGCTTTAATGGAATTATAGATTGCACATTGCAATAACTCTGTAAGAGATCTGGTACTTTTACTTTGAGGTTCTCGAACCCTGTTCTTTCCTCTTAATGTCTTCTATCAATGTACAAAGTTTTTATAAATACCTTTACTAAAGGATTTTTACTCCTGACAAGAAAAATGGGTAAAGGGCAATAATTCATTAACTATTGAAGAGAGAGTTTAAGTTCTTGTACTATGCAGTTCCCCTTAAAGTTATACTCTATCATTACATGAAATTTTATTTGAATCTCTTCAATACTTCTTGTTTTGTGCTCGGTACAAAAAAGCCGAAACGACTGCAAGGCAAAAAGATGGATGATGTGATAACTGTATGCCTCTCATTGTGGGGGGGGGGATTCATTGATTGAAATAAATCTTATTTAATGCTTAGAAAATGATCAACAAATCTCAAGAGACTTAATTTAAGTGATCCCCAAATCATTATATATCATATTTAATGATTTTCCAAAGCTTCATTACAGTTATTTAAAGTCTTAGAACAAAGTTTCGAACCAAAATCAATTTGTGTTTCAGATTCATTCAACTCATATCAGCTGCAGGGGTTTTAATATAAATGGTCGTGAACAATACTAAACTGCATTTAAATGTCTTTTTTTAAGATAAGAAAATGACTTGGGTGGTGTTGCTAATGGCATCATATTAGAATCAATTGCCCTAAGACTCGCATATCAAAAACAGATGAAAAAGTTATTCAACATCTCTGTGATGGCTGCATTTTATATGATCAACTATAAAACTACTTAGCTCAAGAGTGCCTGGCTGTGTGTAATAAACATAAGCAAAAAACGTCTGCTATGTAAAATATCCGACGGTGTGAGGTGCAATCAGGTGAGCTAAAAAACTATATAAAAATAAATGCCAAATAATGTGAAGATCACCTCATACACTGCAGGTCTCAATTACCGTTGGCACTTCAGTTTAGCTTATCTTATTCCCCATTTTGCTGCATTAAGCCTCTCACAATGCAAGAAATTACCAATTAAGAATGTTAATTTCGTTGACTAAATCTTCAGAATCAACTTAATGATTAACGTTTTATATCAAAATAGCAATCAGCATAAGAGGCAGTAGGCGCAAGAATAATGGCGGGGTAATTTAAGTTCATATTTCCATAGATGAGTATGTTAATACCTCCATTAATGAGTACAATAGAATTAAAATAACAGATGGGCTATAAATTAATTAGAGAAGATGCAGCGTTCAATAAAATCATTTGCCACCAGCGAAAGCCTTGTAAGTATTAATTAATTGGCCCATTTTAATATAAACGGTGGTGAGCAATACTTAAACTGCATTTGAATGTCTTTTTTAAAGATAAAAAATGACTTGGGAGGTGGTGCTTATGGCATCATATTAGAATCCATTACCCTACGAGTATGACTCGCATATCAAAAACAGATGAAAAAGTTATTTTGAATCTCAGTGCTGGCTGCATTTCATATGAACTACACTCTGGGAAAACGGGTTTTAATGCATGTGCATAAAGTGTCGTCCCAGGTTAGCCTGTGCAGTCAGCACAGGCTAATCAGGGATGACACAATCCGCCTTAACTGGATTTCGATACCAAGATACTTCCTTTAATGTCATACAAGCGGAAAGTGTCGTCCCTGGTTAGCCTGTGCATACTGCACAGGCTTACCAAAGTCAACAATTGACTCACATGCATAAAGCCCAGTTTTCACCGAACCAGACTCATATGATCAACTCTAAACCTACTTAGCACAAGAGTGCCTGGCTGTGTGTAATAGATAGCAGCAAAAAAACGTCTGCTTTGTAAAGTATCAGACGGTCTGTGTTACGCTCAGGTGAGCTTAACAAATATTTCAAAATAAATGCCAAATAATGTGAAGATCACCTCATACACTGCATTTCTCAATTACCATTGGCACTTGACAATGGGAGTACTATATGCCTCTAATTGGGGGCATTCAAATCTGACGGAAGGAAAAAAGAAACAGTGAATTATCCCCTCATTGGTGCCAAATCATTATAACAGCTTCCATGCATTATACAAATTACTTTTGCCAAATAATATGAATTATTGAAATTGGCAATTTAAAATGCACTAATGCACCAGACTGTTCTAATGAGAACACTGGGGAAAGCTTAAATGTTTCATTTATTGAAATAAGTGTCATAAAATGCTCAGGAAATGATGCACAAATTGCAACAGACTTCAAGTGATTCCCAAATCTTCATTACAGTTACTTAAAGTCTTAAAAGACAGTTTCGAACCAAAATCAATTTGTGTTTTAGAGATTCATTCAACTCATATCAGCTGAGGTTTAAACGTAAATTGTCGTGAACAATACTTAAACTGCATTTGAATATCTTTTTTAAAGATAAGAAAATTACTTGGGAGGTGGTGCTTATGGCATCATTTTGGAATCAATAACTCTATAATGACTGCATATAAAATACAGATTTACAGTTATTCAACAACTATGTGATGGCTGCATTTTATATGATCAACTACAAAACTACTTAGCACGAGTGTGCCTGGCTGTGTGTAATAGACATAAGCAAAAAAAAGTCTGCTATATAAAAAAATATTTAAAAATAAATGGCAAATAATGTAAAGATCCCCTCGTACACTGCATTTCTAGATTACAAATGGCACTTCAGTTAAGCTTATTTTATTCTCCATTTTGCTGCATTAAGCCTCTCACAATGCACGAAATTACCAATTAAGAATGTTTATTTTGTTGACTTAATCTTCAGAATCAACTAAATGAGCAACGTTTTATAAAAAAAATAGCAATAAGCATAAGAAACACAAGGTGCAAAAATAATGGAGGTGTTATTAACGTTCATATTTCCATTAATGTGTATGTTTATACCTCCATTAATGAGAACATCAGATGTAACAGAGAGGCTATTAATTAATTAAAGAAGATGCAGTGTTCAATAAAATAATTTGGCCACCAGTGAAAGCCTTGTAAGTTTTAATTTATTGGCCCATTTTAATATAAATGGCCGTGAACAATACTTAATATTTCTCTGTAATAAAAGCGAAGAAACTATTTCAATCAGGTGTTGATCACATACATGTATCATAATCTTTTATTGCATTTACTGTCTTCGATCCGCTGCTAAATTAACTATTTGGCTGCTCTTGCATCAGAGATATTATAGACTAGGATCAAGATACTAATAAATGTTACAGTTAAACACAAACAATTAAAAACACATAAATATGTTATTATTTTTCTTTATTTAATGCTTTCCGGTGGTTTATAGAGAAATATCAGTGAATTAAAACTGATAATTTCACTGTTTCAAACAATGAAAATTATCAGTGAAAATTATCGATAATTTTCACTGTTTACTGTGAAATGACGTCATTATTTTGACGAAATGACGTCATTATCCCAACGACATTCTTTAGTAAAACTCTTTAACAATGTATGTAACTGTGAACAAGCATGAAATAAAAAGAAAATTTGTGATCATAGAAAATATATATTTTCACTCGTGGCTGCGCCACTCATGAAAATATTAATTTCTATGATCACTCGTGAATTAAAATCGATAATCCACCGAAACCAACAAATTTCCTTTATGTAATAAAACCGGAGAAACTATTTCAATCAGGTGGTGATCACACTTCATAATCTTTTATTGCATTTATTGGCTTCCATCCGCTGCTAAATTAACTATTTGGCTGCTCTCACATCTGAGATATATTATAGACTGGGGCTCATAAATCCAGCCTGAGAGTCATATCTTATAATCAACTTAAGATGATGATGTACTTGTTTATGTTTTACATAATGAATGAATATAAAAAGGGTAAAACAGAGTTTTTTCAGGTGCACTTTGCTTACAAATTTATACAATATCATGGCGTTATGAAATATCTGCAGTTCATTTATCCTACACTATTTTGATACAGGTTTTACAAAAATTTATATAATTTTATCCTAAAATCAAACAATGCTGTTATTTTTTCAATATCTTATCTTCTCATATCTTATGGCATTACTTATGTATACCTATATGCCATTTTAGTTATATCACTAAATTATTTTATTATTGATTATAAAACAAATGAGGCATCTATCAAAAATAAATATCTAGTTACAATTTCTAGATTTAAGTGCTTAATGTTAATGGGTAGTTTTCAAAGATAATTATATTGTTCTATAATAAGATCAACATTGAAGAGTCATGCTAGAATACTTGAACTTTCTTCATTTCTTGTTTTCAGGCGCAAGAAACCAGACACAATGGCTGAGGCAGAGTCCACAAACACAACCAACGTTACAGATGACATAGCAGGAGACATGTGTGCCTCAAACGACGCGGTTACATTCCAGTATTACGCATGGGGAATAGTTGCCAATATAATTGCCGTATATGGAATCATCGGAAACATTCTTTCAATAATTGTGCTACGCCATCGACAAATGCGTAATTCGACGTCTTACTACTTAATATCGCTGGCTGTGTACGACATTTTGTTACTACTTTTCATGTCGCTGTTTCTAGCGCTGCCAACGATTCATTTGGAAAAGGACGTCATGGAAGGATACTATTATGCATGTCAGTACATGCATCCATACGTATATCCCATGGCCCTGATAGCCCAGACTGGCACGGTGTACACGACGGTAGCCTTCACCATCGAGAGATACATAGCCGTGTGTAAGCCTTTACACGCCGCCAACACGTGTACAATGTCGCGCACAAAACGCACCATACTTGTTATATTCGTCGCATCTGTCTCCTACAACATCCCACGGTTTCTGGAATATCGCACAATTGAAATGTGGAGTGACAAATACAACAAAACGATTCCCGCAGTTGAGTTCACGGTGATCGGAAGCGACCCTGCATTCCAGGAAGTGTACTTCATTTACCTGTATCTATCCGTCATGTTTCTTATACCATTCAGTTTGTTAACGATCCTCAATATTTTGCTCATTCGCGCCGTGAACAAAGCGAGAAAAACACGAAATTTCATGAGTAATTCTAACACGAAGGAGACAAGCCTCACAGTGATGCTAATCGTGGTGATCAACGTGTTTCTGGGATGTCAATTTCCCGCCTTGGTCGACAATATCACAGTGGCGATGTTGGATTTGTCAGAACTTAAATGCTCAGTACAATGGGTGCAGTTTACAACGATAAGTAACCTTTTAGTCGTCCTGAATTCTGCCATTAACTTTATTCTTTACTGTATTCTCAGTAAGCGGTTTCGGCGAGTGTTTCTTAAGATTTTTCATTTGAAGAAGAACAAGCCTAGGTTAAAATTTACAGTTCGGGGTCAGAGTTCAATATATGTTCGGAACTTGAATCATCATCGACCGGCCATTTATGGTACTGGTATGACAAACTATTATGAAGTAGATTCTTCCCTTTTATAATTCTTCAACTGGTTTGCCATTATTGTACAGAAATTTTTTGAAATCCATGTTTAAACATTGCACTAAGCACCCTTAGGGTTCTCTACCCGTTAGCATTTGTAAACAATGCAAATGTTACATGTGCTTATAAGCTACAAAAGAGGCATTAAATGCCGGGTACATGAAATACTGTCTCTTTCATGTTAACAAAAGTGTTTTCCCGACGTTTCTAAAACATTTTTTTGCAATAAACGGACATTAGCTCACAGGTCAAATTAAAGAGAAACCTTAACACTCTAGAAGTCATGTTTGTTCGAATAATCTTCATAAACTTCAAATGAATTTGTGTTGTTACAATTTCTCTGACAAGTGAGATATTGTTTCTGTTCATTGACAAACATGGACACCACATTTTTCACCCACTCATCATAAAACTTAAAAAATTGTATATATATATGGGTTGAGTACAAAAATGACTGTTAGTTGTTTAATACATGGCAGCCAGGTGTGGGGGCAGTTTCCTAACACGTCTAGTGTGAGACCTTGTGAACACTACCTGCTCAGAACAGCACTGTTCCTTGGGGTCTCAGACGAGCACCTTAGGGCCTGTGGCCCTCTTGTATGTTATTGTTGTTTTAAGTATATTTCCAAATATGTATTTGACCACATTTTGTCAAATAAAGTCATTTTTCCAGTCATGTTGCTTTTTCATGTTGAGTGATTGATAACACATCTACCAGTGTTTATTATGCACATGTTATTGTTGTCAGCCTATATATCCAGTGTATATTATGCTTGTTGTCTGGACTGGCAGTACAGTGACATCAACCCGGTCACACACTGGTTTCAAGCTGACAATAAGACAGTATAATACCAGTCTGTAATCAGGTCTGGGAATAGAAGACAAATACATTAGTAAAACGCTGGCAAACAAATTACAACAAACTGGCAAAACAATGGCCATGTACTGGCAATACAGTGATCCGTAGTTCACAATGTTTTCATAAGTAACTTGCCATAACATAAGTAACGACAGTCAACATCTCTTAACAATTCAGAAACTGGAATAGATTTTTTATTTATATCCATGTCAATCACCGAAATTTGGTGAAATTGTTCGTTCTTGCGATAATCTTCAGAACGAAGCCATTTGCAATAGAATCAGCACACAAATTACCTTAACATTTTCAGTAAGATCGATTTCAATTGGAAGATTGGGAAACGACAGCCAATGACACAAATGACACGCGTCCACTTTGCAAGGAAAGAAAGCAACAATAGATTCATTAATGAAATCGTCTCACATAAACGTGAGAACCAAATTCAGCTGCCAATCGTTCCTACACCAAAGCCAATCTCATTATTGGAAGTGCTCATGGATATTAATACGTACATCAAAGGCATGATCAGATCCTGCTTCCTGTCTTCGTATTCCATTTATTGACATTAATTGACACCTGTTGCTATTTAGACAATGGTGTTGAGACAAAACAGTTGACATTTCGTCTGCTGTTTTTTCTCCAGTATTCTCCATTATACAGACAAAGTGCAGAATAATTAGGAACACGGACATGTGTCTCAGGATAAGAAAAAACTTCTGCCCCAAAAAATGTATTTAAATTGATTCACATAATCAATTTTTTTTGGCAGCAATGAGCATGTCTATGTCGACTACTCCCAAAAAATAATCTGGTGGTCAACCAAAAATGAATGGGGAGTCACATTCGTCTAATTTGCTCTCAATTTGGAGATACACCCCAGTAAGAAAAACTGTTTAAGAACAAACAAAAACAAATATGTAACGAGTATGAGTCACCAAGGCTTAACAAAGTAATACTCTAAATTAAATTTGTCAAACCTAAAATCACTTTTTCCGTTAACAGATTAACAAAAACACAAACTCTAGCATCTTCTTTTTTGTTATCAAAAAAATTCCTTAAAGAACATATCCATCCTTGAAAGTATTAGTATAATGCTGGGGACTTGGAGAGCCTAGAAAAAGGAAAGATTTAATCTCAGAGCCATATGTGGTTAGACATCTTAAAGGAAAATTAAAACCATTTTCTTGGGAAACAAACCAATTATTTACAAAAAAAGATTGACAAGTCTTTTGGAATTTAAAACAAACACATGAAATTCCGTATGTCTATATAATTGGATGAATTATGTCAGAGTACAAAAGGATGCAACTATTTCATTGTTCAAGAACACACAAGATCAAGGAACTGAAACTATTTC
The DNA here is from genome assembly GCA_007657795.1 of Dreissena rostriformis. Lineage (NCBI taxonomy): Eukaryota > Metazoa > Mollusca > Bivalvia > Myida > Dreissenidae > Dreissena > Dreissena rostriformis. The sequence goes on from VMBQ01000169.1 coordinate 68,981, forward strand.
ATGAATATCAAATTATGATACCTAGGCTGTTACATGAGATCAGATGCTGAAACAGTCAGGATTTCAAAGTGTTACATTTAAGTGTCTCCAACGGATTTGGCCATTATGGGCAATAAACTGCCTCAGTATCGCAACATGATATCCATGGAATTCAAATCATGTTTGAGGTCGCCGTGGGGGAGTGAATATGGTGTTCGCCTAGCGATCGGGAGGTAACGGGTTCGATCCCTATAATGAAAGAATTCTTAAGATCTCTTCCAAAAACACCAAGTACTGGTTCTAGTCCCAGGAAACGGACTCGAGGGCGTTTCAAATAAGCCTTTATTAGGCTTTCAATGCAATCAAGCTAAATAAATAGGTTGAAACGCAATCATGTTCAATAAAACTTCAAATAATTTTTCAAATCCACTTCACGTACGAAAGGCAGTACCAATCACACAGGTTGCACAAAAAAATGTCTTGAAAAAAAGAAAAAGGAAGTCAGTATAAGCCAGTGCACGGATGCAAAGGTGGTATTGTCAGCGGCATTTACAGAATTAACCCTTCCAGTGCTGGAACCGAATTTTGAAGGCCTTTGCAAACAGTTTGGATCCAGATGAGACGCCACAGAACGTGGCGTCTCGTCAGGATCCAAACTGTTTCCTATTCAGATAGTATTCTTTGAAAAAAATCGAAGAAAATGCTAATTTTAGAAATTCAGCAGACAACATTTTAGAAGGCGACAAATTTCTCAGCATGCAAAAGGGTTAACAAAAATAAGATGGGATGCATTATAAACCAGCATGCCCAGTGGGTACAAAGTTTGATTATGTAGATGGATGATCTAGCTAAAACTCAAGGAAATTCATGACTCTTAATTAACCTTTCCTCGCTCAGAAGCAAAATGAAAATAGCTATATGCAAACAGCATAAAACCAAAACAGCCTTCAAGTAAATCGCAGTCTGTTCAGGTTTTATGCCGTTTGCTGCTCATCAGTATCTTATGGTTGGAAATTAAGGCTTTAAAACTTGAATGTAGTAAGAAAGGTCTTAATTGTAATTTGATTTTCTAAGGGACTTAAAAATCGTCAAAGTGCGCTTCTGAGTGGTAAAGGGTTAAATTAAGCATTGTCGATAAAACTACACAAGGGTCACATAGGTTCAAGCAATACCATATGTAGACACCCTACAACAAGGAGAAGCAACCTGCAACACAGCGTCTTTTCTTAAGGGAAGCAATTTCCCAAGACCTGCCAAAAACACAATGATCCAATGATGTAACGCCTCTTGAGCCAAAGGTGATCAACAGTGCATTAAATGTATATTACACAAACCATGTTCCTGATAATTTTGTAGTGGGTAAAATTAGTCATTCTCTAGAAGCATGGGGTTCTGTCACATTTGATCCATGTCATACTCAGCATTGTTAAAAGACTGAAATTACTTTTACAGAATGACCGTATTTGTCAGTAATTCCAACACCAATACAATTTTCTGAGAATGATATCAATGTCAGCCCACACATCTTAATCAGGGAGGACACCTTCCCCTTTTATGGATTTTTAGTTTAAATGAAGTCTTTTTTTTTAATTAAGATAAGTTGTTAACTATAATTATTGTTAATCCATATTTTTTTTACATCAACAACAATGTTTATAATAAAGTTGCCCATTCCAGATATCTCTTACATATTATAATTGATTACAGTTTGTGACTAATGCTGATTGTTCATTTTCATGTTAAATGACAGTTTGCAATTATCAGATACAGGTTAATGCCGGTCTAATGCAATTAAACAATAGGTTAAGCTCAATTAAAGTTGCAGGCTTTTTCCTGGTCATTTTGGGAAAAAAAAACACAATTGCGGGATTGGGATTTTTTTTGTCGGAAAAGTGAAGAAATTAAAATAAGAAACACAAAATATTATAAATTATATATATATAATTTGTTAGATGTAATTGAAATAAAATTGAGATATAATTAGCATAAGACACTTCTTTCTNTTTAAAAAAAAAAAAAAAAATGTGTTATTTTTTTTCAAATTGGGATTTTTTTTACTATTTTATTTTGGGAATGGGTCCGTTCAACGGACCCGTAGATACGCCAGGAAAAGACCTGAGTTGACAGTCAAGACTTTAAATTAGTCAGGTATCTCTGTACAAATGCTTGCTAAAATATCAGGCAGTTAAGGCAGTCTAGTACAACTGAGAGAACAAGACACTTTAATGGTAGATGTTTTCTTACAGTGACGGGAACAGTACGGGTCTCATCTTTATTGATTGTTTGACTAGAATATTTTGTGGACTTGAAAGGGTTATGGCAAGCGGTTCGACGCATAATCCCAAGAAACTAGGTTTCTCATGAGAACCTAGGTTCTCAGAATGAGAACCTAGGTTCTCAGAATGAGAACCTAGGTTATCGCTTGAAGATTGCACATGGCTTCAAGAACCCAAGTTTTCAAATGAGAACCTAGGTTTTCATGAGAACCTAGGTTCTCAATTAGAAACCTAGTTTCTCATGAGAACCTAGGTTCTCATTTGAAAACCTAGGTTCTCATGAGAACCTAGGTTCTCAGAATGAGAACCTAGGTTCTCATGAAAAACCTAGTTCGTTGGGATTATGCGTCGAACTGCTTGCCATATCCGTGGTTTTCATTTGGGAACCATAGGTTTTCATGAGAACCTAGGTTTTCAGAATTACGCGTCTTTAATACTAAATCCGTGGTTTTCATTTGGGAACCATAGGTTCTCATGAGAACCTAGGTTCTCATGAGAACCTAGGTTTCCAGAATTACGCGTCGGACTGCG
>VMBQ01000169.1:74220-87143 GCA_007657795.1 Dreissena rostriformis
GGGGGGGGGGGGGGGTGGAGGGGGGCATTTCAATTCCCTTAAAATTGGGACACATGTTAAGAAAATACTTTTCCCCATGTTTTATTGATATGTTTATGGAGTATCAATAATAATAATATTTTGATAAAATTGTTAAGAAAAATATATTTATTTTACAAACATACTACCGTATTATCTTCAAATATTGCAATACATTTTACAAACGGACTATGGTATGAGCTTCAAATGTTGCAATACATTTTACAGACTATGGTATGAGCTTCAAATGTTGCAATACATTTTACATGCAACCTCATTCAAGGCTGTTACTGATTATTTAATTCTTTTGCAGCACTGATAATTTCTATGTTTGCTTCGTCTCTTAAAATTTATGTTTTCTTATTCAATTTCTGAATATTTCATTCTTTCAGTATGACGATCCAAATGCGACTGTCTCAAGTATCATTGCCGAAGTCAAGAAATATGTAAGTTGTTTCAGGGATGTATAATAGTCTATTATACATCCCTGGTTGTTTGCTTTTATCATTTGGACACCCATGATTCAATCATTATCATTACACAGCCTACAATAGTGAATATTGTTTTGTTTTAAACATACCACAAACAGGATTAAGTTCCTCGGACCTGAGTTTAATTCAGTGGTTATCTTTCATCCTTTGTCATTATTATTTGACTATGCCTTGTGCTGCACTTACAACACTTACCACCGTCTTGCAAAAGTCACAAATCTATTTGAACTGTGCTCTAGGTAAACTGGGCTTAATTCATACACGTTGAGAACCGTCCAGGATAAGCCTGTGACACTTTCCATTTGGACTGGATTTTCGTTAAGTAAAGACTTCATTTACACGAAAAATTTCCTTAAGGTGTAAAGTTTAGTCTCTGATAAGCGTGTGCAGGCTGCACAGGCTAATAATCTGGGACGTCACTTTGCGCACATGCATTTATCCTGGGTTTTCCAGAGTGTGGCTCATTTCCAGAGTGACAATTATCAGAATGCAATTTTATTTAGCACAGACTTCACAGTTTAGGGCAGTTAATGTTCACACAGACTAGATTTTAATCAAAATCTTGTACTAATATTTTCATTTCATGCCTCTTATTTTTGTTGCAATCACTTTGTAGTCTTTGTCTTGGGTATTCTACTTAACTGTTAAGTTGTTTTATCGATCATATGTTTTTGTTTGTAATGTTAATTTCCATTACGTTTTTTTTCCCCATAATCTGATTACAAAAAGAATCTCTTAGTTAGAATACAGGAAGTTAAGGGAAGAGTCATTATTACCATACTATTAATAATTTTTGAAGGGTCAAAAGACCCAAAAGCGACCATCAACATCATCTGAAAATGACGATACCATAATAATAAATGTAAGTAAATGGTCACATTTTATTGGTTGAAGCATTTTCCATGGATTTATGGTACCCGCAGCAGAAATATGAATGCCATTGAAGAGCGAATTATAATTTTTAATGTATTGTGTTCTCTCAACAAAAGTTATAATGCATCAAATGGAAATGAACCTCACTCTGGGAGAATGGGGCTTAATGCATGTTCATTAATTGCGTCCCAGTTAACCTATTTTTGGGTCAACACTTTTCACTTTTATGGTATTTTTCTTTTAAAGGAAGTCTCTTTTTAGCGAAAAATGCTGTTAAGGCGGAAAGTGCTGTGCCTGATAAGCCTGTGCAGACTGCACATCCAAATCTGGGATGACCGTTTATGGACATGCATTTAATTCCATTTTCCCAGATTGAGTCTCAAATTGTTTTTTTTTTCTTTATTCAGTAGAGTTTCAGCTGTGCCATGATAAACAACAAAAAATATTGCATATTTTACCTTTACAATTTTATATGAACCCACACCTGTCAAATACTCTATTCTCATTAAGGACTGGGGAGAAAGCTAGTAAAATGTCTTTATGAATTTATGAATTATTGATGAGGCATCTGATTGGTTCCACAGTGTGTTTTTTTTATTTAAATTCGGGGCTGGTAAATCATTTTATTCCCAACGGAAAAAAAGTATAAAAAGTATATACTTTTCCCAAATGTGACCTAAAAATTACCAGTTGAAGTTTTTTTTAAAGATATCAACATAAAGTTCATCTCCCATCCAGCTCTATTAGTTGAACCTTAGTAAAAATAATATAGAAAACACTTTTATTCCCAATTTTGAAGCATTTGTTAGAATCAAAGTACTGACAGTACTGGTGTTACATGCTTTTGAAGAGAATGGATATAAAAGCATCAATTTAAGTTTATCTACATCACCACAATTGTGTAATTTTTATTGCTTGTCATTTATCCGCATCCTTAATTTAAGATTTGGCATAGCTGCAGTGTACATGGACTTTTAGACAATCCACAGTTCTTTGTAAAACTTTATTAAGAACAAGAGGCATACTTCTACAAAGGAGCCATTCATTTTCACATATGGGTACCAAAAAAAAAATGTGGATACGAAAAAATTATGCCAAAAAAAATAATTTGGGTACGAACAAAAAATTGGGTACATTTGTGTACTAAAAAAAATTGGGTACGAAAAAAATTTGGGTACGAAAAAAAAATGGGTACAAAAAAATTTGGTGGCGAAAAAAAATTTGGGTACATTTTTTTTTTATTAGAAAAGATGGGGTACCTGTAAGTATACCAGGGTACCCAAAAGTATTATTTGAAAATCGGTGTACGGTGAAGTATACTTCAAAGTAGCCGGGGTACGGGGAATTAGTACCTGTGGGAAACTTGAACCATTCAGCTCCACTTCCAGTTCAATGACTTCATACAATGTTGAAAATGACACTATTCCACCATCAAGCGGTACCACATATAAGTAAAGTTCTCTACTTTGCACAATAATTATTAACATCGTATTCCACTGTTATTATCGAGCGTCCTAATAATTTAAACATTTTCTTTGGCTTTTTCCAATTGTTGTTGCCGATTGAGAAAATTTAGCTAACTCAATCGGACTTTCCCAGTCTTTTAGGTAGGTTGCCATTGTGATTTTTTTTTTCATGGTATGATAACTCAGATGAGCTGCTGAAGCAGCATCGTCAAAAACAACCACAATACTAATTTCCGAATTTAAGTCAAAACTCCGCGATTTTTCCCAATCCAAAGGGACCCGGCCCCATTCCCAAAATAGTGAAAAAACACACTGGTTCCATCTCTTATTTGACACAGAAATTTGACAAATTCATCAATATCTCATTAATAATTAATCAAATGCATGTAGTGTTTGCTTTGCCTTACTTACAGTTGAGTTCTCTATTTGCTTTTAATGTATTTACAGGTTTCTGATAAAACGATTGTTGTTTTCCAAACATCAATTTAGGAGCATATAAAAAATTTAATCTCATTGGTTATTAATTTGGTCATCAGTATTTATGAAAAACAAAATTTTGTCAGCCAGTTTTAACTCTGTATGTAATGTCATGACGACATATTATATACTGCTTGTTTCGATTATGAAATTTATCAAATATAATAGATAAGCTTAGGTTACAATTTCAAGCCGAATAGACAACAATTCCCTTTTAATTTTATTTGGTGCATTATATAACCTTTGTTGAGTGTATTTTTAATTGATAATATCGAGATACTTTTTATGAGGACTTAGAAATTTCTAGATTTATTTTTGGCAACATAAATCTAATCTCATTTTTGATAAACACACTGTGTTATACAAATGATATGGTGTTTAAGAATCCATGGATAAGTGCTTTATGTTACATTATGTAGTTTTTATGTCCCCATTTTTAGCATTTGGGGGCATATAGATTTGCATTTGTGTCGCACGTAACTCATATAGAATTGCTGCTAGAAGGTTGAAACTTTACAAACATATTAACCAGCATGTGAACTTGCGGACCTCCACATTTTGGCTCCGATGTTATCAATACAACCAGAGCTATGGCCCCTTTTTATACAGAAAATACATTTTTTTACTTTTGTCGCTAGTAACTTAAAAAAATATTGCTGCTAGAGGGCTAAAGCTTTATGACATATTAACTAGCCTGTGAACTTCAAAATAAATTGATTTTTTTAAACGAAAATATAATGTGGGGGCATCAGTGTCCTGTGGGCATATTTCTAGTTGGTTTCTAGTTGAAAATATTTTAGGCCGAGTTTGATTCTGTAATACGTGTTTCATAAAACTAGATCGTCAGGTCAAATCTTATAAAAACATCACCACTCTAGAAGCCACATCCATGTCTCAATCTTCATGAAACTTGTTTTCAGTGTTGAATGTCCAAAAACAAGGTCATTATCTTAAATGCAAGAAAACCTTGTTACCACTCTAGAAGCCACATTTATGACTCAATCTGTATGACTTGGTCTGAATATTTATCTTGACAATGTCTAGTCAAAGTTTAATCGTGGTTCAGGTGTGTCTAAAATCAACGTCACCAGGTCAAACTTGAGAAAAACATTGTTACCATTCTGGAAGCCACACTTATGACTAATTATTGATGAAACATTGTCAGAATGTTTATCTTGGCAATATCAAGGCCACTTTGTAATCTTGGTTACTTGTATGCTAAAACTAGGTTGCCAGATCTAATCTTAGAAAACGTTGTAATTACTCTAGAAGCCACATTATGACTCAATCTGGATGAAACTTGGTTAGAATATTTCTCTTGCCAATATCTCGTTTGAATCTCGGTCACATGTGTCCAAGGTTTCAGGGTCAAATCTCAGAAAAACATATAACTGCTCAAGAAGCCACATTTATGACTCAATCTTGATGAAACATGGTGAGAATGTTTATCTTGAAAATATCAAGGCCTTGTTTGAATCTTTGTCCAGTGGCCTGGGGTAAAAAACTAGGTTGCCAGGTAAAGTCTAAGACAATTGATATACCGTGATGTCAGGTGAGCGCTTCAGTGCCATTATCCCTTTTCATTCTTATGGACATATATTGAAACTTAATCTGTTGACTGAATTTTTCATGCTTTTAGTTAATGTAAAACTAACTTTTATTTAAAACATTGTTAACTGTGATTTATTTTACTTGACAGAATTACTTAAATGTGAATGAATGTACAATTATTAGTATTAAGTGAATATAGGGATACAAGAAGTACATGTATGTTAGACTATTCTGATGATATGTATGAGCCATGCTGTGGGAGAACAGGGAATACTGCATGTGCTTAATGGGACCTTTTCATGTTTTGGTAAATTAACAAAATTGAAAACAATTGTTTCAGATTTGCAAATTTTCGTTGTAGTTATCATAGTTACGAGGAAACAGCAATACTGAACATTCACTATGCTCTAAAATAACCATTATATCCATGGGTCAGTGGTTAGAGCCCATTTGAGGATTTTTTGTTTCTTTCTTACATTTTTTTCTTGTATTTTTTACTGGAGCTATTTAGTTCCAATGATTACATTTATCAATTTAAAGCATTTAATCTGTGAAAAGGTCCCTTCAAAGTGTCGTCCCAACTTAGCTTGAGCAGTCCACACACTGCACAGGCTAATCTATGACAACACATTCGGCACTTGCATCAAGCCCTTTTTTCTGAGCGCAGGGCTCATATATTTATACCATTGATATGATGTACAGTAAAATTGTATTTTTAGCTAGTACATGTATTATCCTAAATATTTACTTGGTATTTTAGTGTTTTACCCTGTTATACGAGGGTCAGAATATACATACTTCTATTTCAAATGTATTATTTAATCCCAGAACCATAGAATGTCCAACCTTACATACTTAATTATTTTAAGTTAAGAAAACGGTTCTTAAACATATTAGACACTTAAAAAAAAAGATCATGTATATTTTTATGATTCTTGTAATATATTTCCCTTACTTAATTTCTGATAATATTTCTTAGTAACTATTGGTACTAGTATATTTTAAATTCAGATTTATTACTATTTTTTCACATATTTTGTTTCATTTCCAGTGCAGTAAAGTACAAATGCATGCTTTTGTAATAATACATAGATTGCAAAGGGAAATTGTGTTTATTCATAAACCTCATGTTAGATGCGCATGTTTCCCATTAAAGATGGATGTTGTCTCAGTCTGTGCATAATTGATAGTCAGCCGGTCTTTACAGCCAAAATTATAAGAGCCTAGCTCTGGGAAAACTGTGTTTCATTTTGTGCGTAAAATATCGTCCCAGAATAGCCTGAAGTACTCGTTTACTTTTCCCCCAGTTTCCCCTCATTCACAGATAGTATCCCCTCTGAATTCCAGAGCTACTCGTTGGGCTTTCCCTCTGCATTTCCCCTCATTCATAGATATTATCCCCACTGAATTTCCCCTCATTCACAGATATTTTTCCTCAGTATTTCCCCTAATTCACATATATTATCCCCTCTGTATTTCCCCTCATTCACAGATATTATCCCCTCTGTTTTTCCCCTCATTCACAGATATTGTACCCTCTGTATTTTCCCTCATTCATAGATATTATTCCCTTTGTATTTCCCCTCATTTACAGATACTATACCCTCTGTATTTCCCCTCATTCACAGATATTATCCCCTCTGTATTTCCCCTTATTCAAGGATAGTAACCCCTCTGTTTTTCCCCTCATTCACAGATATCATCCCCTCTGTATTTCCCCTCATTCACAGATACTATACCCTCTGTATTTCCCCTCATTCAAATATATTATCCCCTCTGTATTTCCCCTCATTCACAGATATTACCTCCTCTGTATTTCCCCTCATTAACATATATTTTCCCATCTGTATTTCCCCTCATTCACAGATATTATCCCCTCTGTATTTCACATCATTTACAGATATAATCCCATCTGTATTTCCTCTAATTCACAGATATTATCCCCTCTGTATTTCCCCTCATTCACAGATATTTTCCCCTCTGTATTTCCCTTCATTCACAGATATTATCCCCTCTGTATTTCCCGTCATTCACAGATATTATCCCCTCTGTATTCCCCCTCATTCACAGACATTATTCCCTCTGTATTTCCCCTCATTCACAGATATTATCTCCTCTGTATTGCAGAACTACTCGGTTGACTTTCCCCCCTCCAAGCTGAAGCAGGGTGCAGGTGAACACTGCCTTTATGTTCTTGACCGACTGGCAGACGAGGCCCTCAAGGCCACCAACTTCCGCTGGGGAAGGTATACCAGTGACGCTTCCACACCTGTCAATCATATTTAAATTGACAAGCAATGTTACCCAATCATGGAATGTGGATATCAAATGTTAAGCGGTTTAATTATTTAAGCCTCGCTTTCGAAAAACAGGGTTAAATGTATGTAAAGTGTTGTCCCAGATTAGCCTGTGCAGTCTTGTGGGGACTGCACAGGCTTATTCAGGATGACAGGTCAAGTCTTCAACAAATCTGGGAACTCAGGTGGATGTTAAAAGTCTTGATGGTCTTCTTGTAACTGATGAGTGATCAGATTGTGCCACTTATTAAAATATTTATATTTTTATTATGAGTAGATTAAGTATGGATAATGTACCGAAACCAACAAATATTATTTTGATTTTATGCGTTTCAACAATTTGTTTACATATTTAAAGGGTTTCTGGGAAGAATTTTACTAAATTAAATTTAATTTTGGAACCCCCCCAAAAAATCACTGTCATTTTTGTTCTATGAAATAATGGGTAACCAGTTTTAAATTGCTGATATTTTCCTTTAAATAAGAGAAAAGCACCAAAATAAATACATGTTACGTCTAACATGTTGTACTCAAACAGGCCTGAATACCCCGAGGAAGAGATGGAGGAGGAAAACATAGTCGAGGATGATGCGGAACTGACACTGAATAAGGTTGAGGACAATATATTTGGGGTAAGAGCAGTCGGATCATACAAGCAGCGTTCTGGGAAAACTGGGCTTATTGCATGTGCGTTAAGTGTCATTCCAGATTAGCCTGTGCTGTCCACACAGGCTAATCAGGGACAACACTTTCAGCTTTGATGGTATTTTTTTATTAAAAGGAAGTCTCTTTTTAGTGAAAATCCAGTTATGCGGAAAGTATTGTACCAGAATAGCATGTGCGGACTGCACAGGCTGATCTGGGATGACACTTTACGCACATGCCTTAATTAAGCCCAGTTTTTTCAGAAAGAGGCTCGTACTTTCTTGGAAAGTTGATCAGTTCTGAGGTTGGCCTATTTTTCTCCTGTTTTCATTCAAATTGTGTGTCCAAAAATGGTGTATGTCGGATAGATCAGTTAATTAGATGTTGTTTACATAAAAGTATTTTTTTTGTTGCCCTTTGGGAGATGATTATTTATCAAATGCAAAGATAATTTAAGTTCAGTTTTAAATGTGGTTGTACTAAACATTCATGAAAGTGGCATTTTGGTATTTAGTGTCCTTCTATGTCGGTATGCATGTAAACCGAAGTCATTGATATTTCATTTTGGCACACTACTAATCTTTAAATAATATCTAAACTCTTTGTTAACCAAGTGAATCAACCCAGGAATCACCATTATTCATGACAATCAGGTGGACAGGATCATAACCCAGCTAAATAGCTTTAGTACTTATGAAGACACTGCCTGAGAATTACTGTTTTCTTGAATTAGCCTGTTTAGCTGTTTGTTTTCTCATATTCCTATTTAAATTGGATCTTCACCAAATTAAAAAGAACAACATTTGTGAGTAAATTTTCTAGGCTTAGTTCAATATTTACCCAAATCAATCTAGGAATTGTAGAGGTATGGCCTATGATTTCTGTAAAATTTGCATTTTTAGTTATTTCCACTTTCAAAAAATGAACTTTCTATTAGACTGTCTCTCGTTAAATTGGGCTTAATGCATGTGCACAGGCTAATAAAGGACGGCTGTCTCCGCTTTTATCATTTTTTTTTTAAAAGGATGTCTTTTCTAAACGAAAATCCAGTCTAGACGGAAAGTGTCGTCCCTGATCAGCTTGTGCCAACTCCCAGAGCGAGGCTCCAATGTTTGAAATATGTTTGTTTTTATAGGTTCATGAAGATGAAGAATTTGAAGATGATGAACCAATGATGGACCTGGAGGGACTCAGTAAACTCAACCAGAAGGTATCATGATACTTGAATGAATTTTATTGACATTTAATTAAAATCTCTTTAGTAGTCAATGAGACATTATCACAATGAATTCTGGACTTAGAATGGGGTATACTGGATACACTAGTCCTGTGTGTCCATCAGTCAATATGAACAAACTAGTGTGATGAAGTATTTTTACATTTTCAACTTAAAATGTTCAATATTCAAACTAACATGCTCATTGTTCCATATGATGTTAAGTTCTACATGTGCAATTTAAATTAAACTTGCTCAAGTTATGACGTTTTTTCTTAACATTGAAGTTCTATAACATTAATATATTTTGAATTTTACAAAATGCGGCCTGTGGTGGTGACTGCCACCACTATGATAATCACTAATTATCAATTGCATGTTCTTGTAAATTCAAGATTTGCAGCCTTATGATAAAACTTCATGCTTCTGCTTGTAGAATGACTTGAAGTCAAAGCCAGAGGAGATCATGGAGTCCACAACAGATGCTGCAGACTGGAAGATGGAGGTGGAGAGAGTGTTGCCTCAGCTGAAGGTCACCATTCGGACTGACAACAAGGTAGGGCTGGGGGAAGTGATGGTGGTGGAGAGGTGGAGAGAGTGCTACCTCATCTGTAGATCACCATCAGGTCGGACAACAAGTTAAGGGTGGGGGTGATGCCGGTGGTGTAGGTGAAATTGTAGTAAAGGTCAGATGAAGGTCACCATCAGGTCTGACAACAAAGTATAGTGGCAATTAGTTGCAGAGTTGGTGATATTATAGTGGTTCTGTTGTTGAGAGCCCCACACTCAAGATAATTATAACAAAGTTACAAATATGACAATTAATGGGGTCATTATACATTTGTATTTTGTGGTAATTTATGATCAGCCAATTATTGTGCTGTTGGATTAAAATATGGATAGCTGTAAAATGTTAGAAAGTAAATCAAATCTTGTTTTTATATTTTTTATATTGTTACATTACTAAAAAAAGATGGTTAGTTCTTAGTAATTTGTAGAGAAAAACATGTGTTAGACATACTTGTGTAGAAATTATGATGTTTAAAATAATGTCCCAATGCCATTTTTCCAGGATTGGAGAGTGCACGTCGAACAAATGCATCAACACAAAGATGGCATCGAGTCGTCACTAACAGAGACAAAAAGCTACCTAGACAAACTGCACGACGAAATCACACGTACGCTCGAGAAAATCTCGAGTCGTGAGAAATACATAAACAACCAGCTGGAACATCATCTAGTAGAGTTCCGAGGGGCCCAGGACAGCTTGGCAGAGACAAAGGAGAGATATCGCCAGGCCAGTGGAGGGGTCACCGAGAGGTCAAGGCTATTGGCAGAGGTCAGATGGGTGCTAATTGCTTGTTAAACCTTTAAATTGTTTATGTCCCCAGCATCTACATCATTGAATTGTAAATCACTTTAACCGGCAGTTAACCACATCCCGGTGTAAACCCTTTAATTTATGTATGCCACAAGCACTCACAGAAGCTGGGAGGCATAAAGCGATTGGCCTGTCAGTCAGTTTGTTATCCCCCGCCAAAGGTGGAGGGATATTGTTTTGGGGTTGTCCGTCCGTCCGCCCTTCCGTCCGTCCTTCCGTCCGTCCGGCAATTTTGTGTCCGGAACTATATCTTGGAAGTGCTTTGGCGGATTTCATTGAAACTTGGTATGAGTATTTATATGGATAAGAGGATGATGCACGCCAAATGGCATTGTACACCATCTGTTAATAACGGAGTTATGGCCCTTTGTATATATTCTGTGTCGTAGCAGCATGTGGGGGTATACGTCACGTCTATGACAAAGCTCTAGTTTGGCGGGGGATATCAATTCAACAAATTTGCTTGTTTGTTTTCATTTTTCTGTCCTTATGAGGTTGACCCTAAATGACACGTTTTGTATAACGTCAATATTGCCTCCTACAAAGCTTTGAAACTTGCATGGATGATAAATTTGAACACCATCACCATTCACCACACCCACATCTTCTGACCTTATTTTGACCTTGCGATTGATCTTCTTTTACACTTAGACTAATTCAGATGGTCCACATACTGAATCAACACAAAATGATGCATTTTGTCTAAACTTAAATCTGTATCGCTTTCTACAAAGCTTTGATACTTCAATGATGATGACTTTCAACACACTTCATCACCTGACCTTGACATTGGCCGACTTTTGGACTAATTCAGAATGTCCATATTTTTGGTGGTTATCCAAAAATGATGTGTTTTGTCTAACATCAATACTGCTTGTTACAAAGCTTTGATCATTGTATAGATGTTATTTATGAACATTAAACAGACCCACATCACCCTGCTCATTTTGACCTTGACATTAACCTGCTTTTTACTTAGACTTATTCAAATGGGCCAGTAAATCAGTACTAACAAGACTTTCACTGGATGCATATTCGTTTATTAACCCTTTGAGCGCTGGAACCGGATTTTGAAGGCCTTTGCAAACAGTTTGGATCCAGATGAGACGCCACAGAACGTGGCGTCTCATCAGGATCCAAACTGTTTGCTATTCTGATAGTATTCTTTGAAAAAAAAATGAAGAAAATGCTAATTTTAAAAATTCAGCAGACAACATTTTAGCAGACGACAAATTTCCCAGCATGCAAAGGGTTAACAAGGCTTTCACTGGATGCATATTCGTTTATTGAATGCAGTTTCTTGTGCTTTGTTATCGTTATTTGAAACACTTGAGTCTTGTCATTGGCTTAATCAGACTGAATGCATTTGTAGAGTGCAGAGGCTGATTCAGGGGATGGATCTCCTCCTGCCAGGACTGGATTTATGTTTAGAAGCCTGTCTTGAAACAGAAATAGAAATTACAAGGCTATTGAATAAAGATAATTTCTTGGCGTGGTTAAATATCAGTGTATTTATAATATTATTTTTATGTTGGCTCTGTTTGTTTCCTAGGTAACAGAAGAGCTGGAGAAAATCAAGATGGAGATGGATGATCGAGGGTCAAGCATGACTGATGGAGGTAAGAATAGTGGCATGTGGTCATCTTTAAACCCTTTCGGCTAAAACACGGTATTGGTGCTAAAAGTAGTCTCACTTACTCAAAAAAGTGAAATTGTAGATACAGCATTTCCTTGGAGTTATTTTCAAAGCTCAGGGTATTCCCTACTCAAATCAAGTTGAATTTTATTTGATCATGCATGCATTAGTTTTTTATCTAACATTTTCATCCTATGGTATACTACAAGTTACAGACACTACACTAGTCATATAACATGCAAGAAAAACATAACAGAACTTCAAAACTTTACTTATTTTCACTGTAACATCAACTACAGGTTATAAACTGTTGAAATAAAGCAAAAAACCAAAAGTGATTACTATCTTTACGAAAAAATCAAAGCATTAATGAATCAGGTATCAGACCAAAAGAGAACCAAGCAAGAAACTTTTCTTTTACTTTTATTATAGACCCACAAGATAGCTAATTAGGCATTTATCTGAAACCAGGAAGTATATTCAAACAAAATAAATCGAAAAGACTGGTTTGAAATTTTCATAAAAGGTAGAAATGCATGCTCATAAGTTTGGTTACAGACACTACCAAAATATATGATTTCAAAAACAGTTGCAGAATGGCATGAAGCATGAAAAAAATGCACTATTAAAGCAAGTTTACATAAAAACAGTGACTTAAACATTATATCAAATGATTTTTGATCTGTTAGAATTTTAGTTAAACACATTTTTGCAAGTACATGTCCTGAGTTGGTTACAGACACTACACATGTATTATATGGGTAACAATAGCTGTCCAGGAGACTTTAAGCTTGACAATTCTCAGTGCTGGGCACTTAAAAGTCACGGAAGACTAATCTGGCATTATAAGTTTGACATCTCATATGAATTGT
>VMBQ01000169.1:87739-202633 GCA_007657795.1 Dreissena rostriformis
AGTATTTATACTTTTGCATGGAAAACCTTCCAAACTATTGCCACATAAACTTTCAATGGTTACAGACTCTACAGAATTTTAAATAAAAAGATTTACCAATGAACTTTCATTCATGCTAAAACCCCGGCTTATCTAGTAGTTTGAATGGGTTTTGTACTTATCCTAATACATAACTGATTTTTTTATGTTAATACAAGTTAAATTTACTGAAATTTTGTACCAATAATTGGAGTATAACAATAAGTATGTGTTTGAATTTTAGTGTTGAAACAAAATCCCTGCTGGTAGTATTTTACTTATAAAATCCATAATATTTTACCGATTTCATTAATTCAAGCAGCAAATCGTACGGGATAAAAGTCTGTGTAACATTATACCAATGTTTGCATCATTTGTTGCTGATATCAAGAGCATTTCTCATTTATATCAATAGATTTTTTCAAGTGAGACTGCATAACGCTAAAAAAAGGCCATTTTCAGAGCATGTTTCAACGTATATCTCAAGAATGGGTAATACTAGCCTCTTGAAATATTCAGGAAAGTAAGATGGGTATATGCCAGTGTAGTGGACCTTTAAAATTAAGTCCTATCTTGTATATTTTTTCTGTGCCATGGATATAACATAAAAAAATGCAAATCAGCACCAATACCGTGTTTTAGCCGTTTGCATGCTGGGATATTTGTTGTCTGCTAAAATGTTGTCTGCTGAATTTCTAAAATTAGCATTTCTTTGATTTTTTTTCAAAGAATGAAATCAGAATAGCAAACAGTTTGGATCCTGATGAGACGCCACGTTCTGTGGCGTCTCATCTGGATCCAAACTGTTTGCAAAGGCCTTCAAAATTTGGTTCCAGCAGTGAAAGAGTTAAGTGTTATTTGTCAGATTTTTCAACAATACATATCAGTTTATGGTTTAGTAAGACACTGTTTTTAGCTCACCTGGGCATAAAGCGCTCAAGGTGAGTTATTATGATAACCCTATGCCCTGCGTCCATCATGCAGCGTGTGATGTGGGTCATCAACTTCTAGCTTTTAACCACTCTAGAGGACACAATTTTCATCATTGAAACTTGGTCAGAATGTTTCTCTGGCATCCCGGAGCTAGGTCACATGGTCAAATTTTAGAAACAACGCTGGTACCACTCTAGAGGCCACATTTATGACTCAATCTTTATGAAACCTGGTCAGATTGTTTGGAAAAATCAAGGCCGTGTTCAAATCTTGGTCATGTTTGTCCAAAAACTAGTTCACCTGGTTAAATCTTAGAAAAATCTTGTTACCACTCTGGAGGCCACATTTATTATTCAATCTTGAAGAAACTTGGTCGGAATGTCCACTTTGGCAACACCTAGCCTGTATGTGAATCTTGGTGATGATCATACAATTATTTAGCTCAACACCTCAAATCTTACAAAGACCTTTTTACCACTTTAGAGGCCACATGTAGGACTTAATCTTTATTAAACTTAGAATGTTTATCTTGACAACATTTGGGCAAAATTTGAAAATTTTGTTCCAAGAGCAAACAGTTAATGCATGTTTTTCTCATGTGCGTGAAGTGTCTTCCCAGATTAGCCTGTGCAGTCCGCGCAGGCTAATTAGGTACAACACTTTCCACTTTTCTTGTATTTTTATACACCCGGTAGGGTGGCATATAGCAGTTGAACTGTCGTCTGTCCGTCTGTCCGAAAACTTTAACATTGGCCATAACTTTTGCAATATTGAAGATAGCTACTTGATATTTGGCATGCATGTGTTTCTCATGGAGGTGCACATTTTAGTGGTGAAAGGTCAAGGTCAAGGTCATCCTTCAAGGTCAAAGGTAAAAACAAAATCAAAGCAGTGCAGTAGGGGGCATTGTGTTTCTGACAAACTCATCTCTTGTTCTTTTAAAGGAGATATCTTCTTTGCAAAAATCAACTTTAGGCGGAAATTGTTGTCCCTGGTAAGCCTGTGCATACTGCACAGGCTAATCTGGGATGACACTTTATGCACATGCATTAAACCCAGTTTTCCTAGAACGAGGCTCAACTAATGTATGTTTTTCTCCATGTGCCCAGCGCCCCTGGTGAAGATCAAGCAGGCAATCACACAGCTGAAGAAGGAGAACACTCAGATGGACATCCGTATGGGCGTCGTGGAGCACATATTGCTACAGGCCAAGCTGAAGGACAAGACCTCACAGAACAAACAGGTGCATGCCGCCCCGGCCACTGCCAGCTACTGAATAGAGTGGAAACTATCAGGACTTTTAAAGGACTTAAAAGTGAATTAGCTTAAACTTGAGTATTATAAATGAACAGATATATCATTCACATTTGGGAACAGGCAAATTATATTCCTTCTAGTACTCTACCAAGGATTTTGACTTAAAAAAGTGTTCATTAAAACTTCTGGTTGTTAAAATCTGATTTTTTTTTGTAAAAATAGTTTCAAAGAATCATTTCTTTTGCAAGTATTTATATCTGAGTAGGGGATTCGGACGTCATTGTTACAGGATCATTTGAGGGTGGCTATTATAATATATGAGCCGCGTCATGCAAAAATGTGTCTTATGCCATAGTCAGCCAGTGTAGCTTTAGACCAGCCTGCCCAGTCTGGTCAGGAGCTACCCTGTCCTCTAATGAGACCACAAAATCTTGTGTGACTTAATAGCGGACAGCGTAGCTCCTTACGAGTCAGGTGCTACTTTGGCTGCATATGGCATAAGATCCATTTTTCGCATAATGAGGCTGACTTCATATGACTCTATGTTGGGACCAAAGTTACCTTTTAACATATCATACTTTGCCTCTTGTGATTGGCGTATATTCATAGAATTATCACTTAACCTTTGTTATGAATAATCTTGAACTGAACTTGGATATTGATGATTTTTTACAAGTTTCATTTGCAATAAGGGCAGTTGTTTCGTTTTTCAAGTTATTCATTATGTAACTGTAAGGAATAACTTGAGGATAAGTCCTTGATAAAATACTAGTAATCAAAAATAAAAATTGTGGTTGTACCATTTCTTCTATTAGAAGCATATGCTGTGATTAATTATGCGTATGCACAGTTGTTTGCTGTGTGGAATCCGTCCAAAGTTTGTCTTTTGGCATGTGAAACGTCTATTAATTTGTATGGACAATATGGAGATGTATGATAGTGCACTGTTAGGGGATTTTCTAACTTTTCAATAGCTTATGTTGCTTTTTTCTTGGAAAATTGTAGGTAAAG
This sequence comes from Dreissena rostriformis, assembly GCA_007657795.1. Lineage (NCBI taxonomy): Eukaryota > Metazoa > Mollusca > Bivalvia > Myida > Dreissenidae > Dreissena > Dreissena rostriformis. Next base: position 90,959 of record VMBQ01000169.1, read on the forward strand.
TTTTGAAAAGTCTGTTACATCTGTAGTACCAGATCTGCTACTTAAACATGTTATTATATTACCGGTAGTAGTATTTATTTATTTATTGATAATAAAATGTATGAAATGTTGATGAGTGGACCATTGTTTCTCATGTTGTATGTTCGCAAAGCTGTAACATTTTTATGTCCACCAGTATATACTGGGGGACATATTGTTTTTGCCCTGTCTGTCTGTTGGTTTGTTTGTTTGTTTGTTTGCGCCAACTTTAACATTGGCCATAACTTTTTCAATATTGAAGATAGCAACTTGATATTTGGCATGCATGTGTATCTCATGGAGCTGCACATTTTGAGTGGTGAAAGGTCAAGGTCAAGGTCATCCTTCAAGGTCATCCTTCAAGGTCAAAGGTCAAATTTATGGGTCAAAATCGCTCAAAAGTGGACATAGTGTTTCACAAACACATCTTGTTATTGCATGAAATCATTGGGTTTCCCAGGTCTAACCGTGAGTCGTTGTACTCTTCAAGAGAAGCACATTAGCACAGACTTGACGGGTTTAATTTTACAGGGGCATACGACGATATATCTCCTAAAATGGGCATGAATTACAATTTAGCATATTCGCTCTTGACTTGTATACAAAACGAAACAAAATTTGACGATGGGACTTACCGGTAATGCATGTGTCACAGTGTGTTAAGTGTCGTCCCAGATTAGTCAGGGACGACAATTTCCGCTTTGTGGTATTTTTAGTTTAAAGGGAATCTTTTCTTAAAGGCCCTATAAAGGTGACGATCCGTAATTATTTACCGATTTTAAAATATTTTATTTGTATTTTATTTATAAAGGTTATCAAAAACAATAAATATATGCTATTGGACGTTACCATAAAAAAAATGAGCAATACAACTTGTTTTGAGCTTAAAATACAGTGTCCTCCAAGTCAATTGTGTTTACAAACAATCAGTTTATTTACATCGCTGTTTACTCGGGAAAGTTAAAGTGACTCAGGTCACTTAAAATGTATCATTAAGTTTCAACGTTTTCCTCACAAAGTAGGTCTCTTCTAAATGGTTAAAACGTTTGTAGTGATCTAATAAGTTACTTTCTGCTGGTAAAAAGTTGTTTAAAATAGAATTAAAATTGAATTTTCTTTCGGCTATTTTTAGCATACGTCACCGCTTTGAGGCTTCATACCACGTTAGTTGCAAAGTTGTAAACATTTCTTCCAATTATGAAACGGGTATATCTTCCATAATTCTTGACAACGTTGCACCTTAGCTGTGTTATTTGGCATTTTTTGTGCAAGAGTAACTGAAATCCGGTAAAAATTAGACCAGTTTATTCGCATAATAATTGGATTTGTCACCTTTATAGGGCCTTTAACGGAAATCCAGTATAGGCAGAAAGTGTATTCCTGATTAGCCTGTGCGTAGTGAACCGGCTAATCTGGGACGACACTTAAAGCATATGCAGTAAGCCCAATGTTCCCAGAACGAGGCTCGTATTTTCCCATTCCACCGATTAGTCGCAGAAATAGAATATGAAACTTCTGTTTGAACGGTTTTCTTCAGTGCTCGCTCAACCATTCCGAGTCGTGTTTTGTCAAGCAGACGACACCCATGATCGTTATGGAATTTGAATTGGAAAGATCAATCAGGAAATTAATCTCTTATTTGCATTTTTGTCTTGAATATCTAGTGAGCATGGTCTTTCGATCAGAATTGATTGCTGTGTAAGAAAGAAAAAAAGAAAAATGGTATGAACATTCGCATTGGATTGACATTACGGTGGCAAGCTAGCATAATTTCATGAAACAAGAAATGACTCGCACTGAAGCGGAAGTAGCGTATTCGCGCCTATGTCGCCCGTACTGACTTCACAACCTAGAGCCGGTCTGGGTAAACTGGGTTTAATACATGTGCGTCAAGGGACAACATTTTCCGTTTTTATTGAAATTTTCGATTTAAGAAAGTCTCTTCTGAAAAAAAAATCCAGTGTAGGCGTAACGTGTCGTACCTGGTTAGCCTGTGCAGACTGCACAGGCTTATCTGGGACGACACTTACCGCACATGCATTAAGCCCCGTTTTCCCAGAGCGAGGCTCCGCGGGTCCGAGCTGCCGCTACCCGCTGAACTACTTCCGGTGACGGTTCTTGTCACGAAATGTTTAACCGAACCTCAGTGTATATGCAGCTTTAGTATCGCCACAAGGTCACCGCTTCAATGGGGCGTCTCTCATGTGTTGCACATACACTCTAACCCAACTGACATATAACAAGTTAACAAGACGAAAAACAACTATGAGAGAGAGTCACAGTGCTTTCTTTATCTTCTATATGTCTGCATATTATTGTATATGAAGACAATGAACATTTTCTGAATATTCACATTAATGGAATAACATATATGTTAAATATATTTTATCGACAACATACATTTATACCATCTTCTTTAATATATTCTAACGGCAACATACACTTACACTATCTTGTTAAAAGCGCACTTAGTTTCAGCGAAGCGCGATTAAATCCCGTACCAAAATCGACTTTGCTTTTAACGACGCACGTGCGCATTATCTTAAAATTCGATCAAGCACATAATGACGTCATTAAGCAGATGATATGCGTTTTATAATGCCAGACATTCTTACCACTAACCATTCATGCAACATGCCTTCAATCTGGTATAGTTTTGTCATACAGTTATATGTATGATTGATTAATGTTTAATTCTTACTCGTGATCTTTCGGATGATTTTTAGGATATTCAATATTTATTTCGTTCGCTGAATGTTACTCGTATTTAGTAATTAAATGTTATTTCTATTGCTGCGTTCAGCGCTTATTATTAAATATATTCCTTGCCTGGTGGTTGATGATATTAATTCAAAACCAACGATCTTGTCTAAGGTAGTCCAAAGTTTATTTTCTGCAAGACAAGATGACTTAGTAGTACAGCCAGACAGGGCCGGATTAAGCTGTTTTGGGGCCCAATGCTGCACATGTTACGGGGCCCCCATTCCCTCTGGTCCCCTTCTGTATATTGAAAATCATACTTGATACTACAACTAAAAATATTAGAAAACTTGCATTTGTACACAGTTGACAGTTACATTATATATATAGCAAAACAAGATAAACAATGTATAACTATTTTATTAGCTGAACTTAACACACATGTTTCATGTAACAGATTCCAGCCTATAAGTCTCTTCTACTACACTTCAGCCGGCAAAAGTCATCGATCAGCTGTGTGAAGTCAAGTTCTCAGAGGACTTGACATTCAATTGACAGTAGCCCAAATGTTGTCATCCTTTTCTTACTCGTGGTGTTCCTCAGATAGTTTTACACGCGTGATAATGTTGAAAATGACCTCTCACCTTGACAGTTATTAACTTGAATTGTTAAGTATATTCGTACAGCGATGTCAACATTTGCAAAAGTTGTCTTTAGTTGACCTCAATCTAACTTCAGCAGTTCACTCATGTGGGTGATGGTTCTGTGTTGGTCCACTTCTAAGATTGCTTTGAACTGAACGAACTCGTCAACAAAAGACGCCTCAATGTCATCTGGATAAGACTCCACTAGATGCGTTGCACATTTCCGTAGATCATCTAAGGTGAGAGACTCAAACTCTGTCATGAAACCAAACAGTTTGTGAAGACCAGAATATGCGCTCAACCGCTTGCGAAGTTCAACAGCGAGACAATCAACTAGGCTGTAGAATGTGTAAATTCGAAAATTGTCGCGTGCACTTAGCTCCAAATTCGCATCTGGTGTCGTACTCTCGTCACGAAATAGTTTCCGCCGTTTCTTACGCTTATTCGCATTCTTATATTCGTTGATTGCAACAAACGCTTTGGCATTCTCTTCAATGTCGTCAAACGTGTCCCGGGTATCCAGTTAAACGCTTATAAGATAGTTGTCAAGTTTCACAACATTCAGTAAGTCAATGTCAACTTTCTGCAGACACAAGCTTGTGGCATTGAACCGCTCTAAAATAGTATGCCAAATGATGGTCATAAGGCAGTGTCCAACTGCTTCATCTGTCTGATCAAACCATCTGCCGTCAGCCTTGTTTCTGGATTCTGTGTAGTTTCAGTTTTTATGGCAATGAGAGACTTCAGTATTTCTGGATAGTTGGAACATAACGATTTCGTTGCATCTGCCCTTTCACTCCAGCAACTATATGACAGCGTTTTTACCACGAGCCCGTTGGGAGGCAAGGCGTACTTGAGTTCTTCCAATGCTGAAAAAAAGTTATAGATGGATTGAAGACATGTGAAAAATGACGTGGCACCAACACAGCTGAACGCGGCGGCAGAGCCAACGAGATTTAAGGAGTGTGCGGCACAGGGGGCATCATGTGCAAGAAGGTTGAGTTCTCGAATTCGTGCCTGGAGTTCTGAATAAATCTCAGACATGTTGGAGGCACTATCGTAGCTCTGACCTCTCAGATTGGATATGTCAAATCCATGTTCTTCAAGAATTTTTGTGACAACAGCCAACATGTTTTCGGCACCATTACCGTGGATTTCTACAAATCGTATAAATCGTTCAACTGGCTTGCCGTCTGGTAGCACAGAGCGAACCATGAAGGTGAGCTGGTCAGCATTTCAAACATCTGGCGTAGAGTCTACAATGATTGCGTAATACTTAGCGGTTTTAACTTCGTTTACTACGTGTTCCACCACTTGAGATGCCATCAACTGTATGAATTCCTCACATGTTGTTTTTGACAGATAGGACGAAACAACCCGTCCAGCACCACCGTACCTCTTTATGTGTTCTGAATGGATATACAACACAGAAAAAATGATAGCATAGTAAATCAAAGCGAACTTAACGGTTTCAATTGAATATACATCGGGAAACTGGTAAAATCACACAGACAATTTCTACTGCAATCCCGATAGCGTCGTTAAACGCGTTAAAAAGACAGATCATACATTGGGAAACTGGCCTGCCGTTGGGGGCCCCTTGAAATTGGGAGCCCAAGGCTGCAGCCTTGTTAGCCTAGTGCTTAAACCGGCCCTGCAGCCAGACATAGCATTAAAAAACGGTATTAGGGGGTTTCGATCGTGATAAATCTACAATCTCCGGAATCTCCGTCAGATAGTTCTTTTGCGTGTTATTAATATATTCTCCCTTTTATGGCAAGTTCCATTGGCCTTTTTCCTGGTTTACGTCATACTCAAGCACTATGACTAATATTCTTGGTATTGGAAACATGTGTTTCACTGACCTCAAACAGCTAACAGTTATAGTTAGTTAACCCCGACCGAATTTCTGTCTTATATCTTTTTGCAAGAAAGTGACTTTTTTTCCCATAAAATTCACACAGGTTATCTCCACATTTAGTTTTATTGTTTGTTCTTGTAAACCATCTGCTATTCTCATATGATTATATTATTTGAAAATTATGTTTATTATCCAAATACAATTAACAATAACTAATGTAAATATATATATATATTAATGAATCCATGTAATTAGTTTTTTTAAAGGGATTACACCTTCACCCTCTCTACTTTATTAGAATTCCTATTCTAATATGATGGACCTGCCTTAATTTTGTATTTTGCTTCAACTTTCCAAAAAGGTATTCGTTAACTTACAGTTCACGATATACATACAATGTATTTTTGTGTAAATTGCTAACAATTAAGGTGCTATCTATATAACTATGTAATCGTTACTCTATCAAAATGACAACATATGTAAAACCAAAACTAGATGGATACGATACACACTGACACATTTTTCATGTTTGAAAACACACGTCATGAGTTTTATACATCATCAAAGCACAATATTCAAACTATAATATAAGATTCTTAACAATCCAATCATGAAAACATACCAATTTGAAACATAAAGCTATCTTTCTATCATTCATTCTAAATCTAAAAAATGACATGATGAGTGTTTTTATACATAATGAGTGATGGAGCCAAAATCCAAATGATTCTATAAACATGAACATGTTGATGAGTGTCGTCCTGAGAAGAAAAATGAAAACTGAACATGTAATTATTGTTTTAATCACGATATGAATTAATCAAGATCCCAATTTCCTGTGGATGGTACTGTAAAGTAATTTGGTGGTTGATTTTTAACGGTTGTTTTCATGCTTGTGGTGTCGCAAAATTTACAAATTCTTATCAAACCCCTGTAATTGTAAGAATCGCCGCATCGACCATGACACCAAAGCCCACAACACTCGTTATAATCGTATTGATCTCATTTAGTAGACAACATTTCAAAGCCGATGTGATACAATTTAGTTTTATCCCGGTAAATTTTGTTATTATTTGGTTGAAATGTTTAAAATGTTGTCTACAAATAATGAAATGTGCTTCCTCATTTATTAAGTAAAAATCTTCTATCGACATGTCTCGATATAAAGGTACTGAATCTGAATGTTGAAAACGGTGGTATGTTTTTTTTCTAATGTCGGAGTCGATTTCAAATGTTTTAATTACTTATATTATAAGTTTGTTATTTATAATATTGTCCACTTTCAATTAATGGGCAAGCATTTGTTCCCTAAGTACCGGAATATCAAAATAAATAATACAAAATAATATATTTTTTTTATTGAAATGATGTCTGATAATAACATAAATGTAAATACTGACATTTTCCCTTTATTTATTCTTTTTCCTAATGAATTAAAAGTTTTCAGAAAGTACGTTACTTCGAATAAGTCCCTGCTATTTATATTTGGGAGAGAAAAGGGGATTTTTAATGGGGTATTATTGGAAAATTTTAATAAATTTTTCAAAATAGATAAAAAAAATGAATGAGAAAACCGAGTTTCATTTCTATATCAATAAACATGGTAACACTAAAATGAAAACAATGATTTACACACTTACAAATATGATAATGTATGGTAAATAGGTTTTGTGATTATATCCATGTCACCTGAAAAGATATGATGATATTTTTTTATGGTAAAATATCATTATACCGATTTTTTTTAATACATCAATAGACAATTATATACATCATAAATGGTGAAACAACAGTTAAACCATCAATACAAAATCAGACGTCTGCAAAGTATGAAAAATAAAAATAATCAAAAAACCTTTTTTTTATTTATTTACACGCTCCCCTCTTTTTATATATATATTCTTTTATGCCATTCTGTGTCATATACAATTCAGTATGATAGTCTCCTTTCATCAACAATCTAAGATTTTAGTATTCGTAAAAATTAAAATTCAGGGCAGAAGGAATCTCAATAACAATTGTCCCAGAATTGTTTTCAAACAGAATACCAGTAGTATTAATATGTAATTTGGGAAATAATCCAAAGTGCAGTGTCCTTATTGGTAAATTATTAGGCAAATCAATGTTCATTTCCGTTCTACACATATTTACATTTACATTCCTAATATCTATACATCTTAATCCATTGCTTACATGAAGAAATAACATTCTTCCCCGCTGTTGTTGAAAGAATGCTAATTTGTTCAGGATACATATTGTTATAAACAGGTGAATAAAGATTAGCGCGATAATAAAATGTTCGTATTCCAAATTTTCGTTTTGTTTAAGCTAGTTCGCGTAATGGAGATACTGTGGTTGGGAGGGTATACCTCCATGTCTGAGCGGCGGTGGGTTTAATTAACATCATCATTTATGTCAATTCCCGTAGTTTTCTTGCTATGATTACAAGGAAAATTGTGTTACAAAATGTTACCGTGATGCCTACAATAGTTATTATGTCAAAAGTAGAGAGACCAGATTTGGTAATTTGGTAATGTGTGCTTTTATGCGCTGTGTACTTGTCAACAAATGACACCCACGTGGTATATTTAAAACACAAAATTTGCAACCATTAATTAACTGAGAACTGTTTACACATTCCAGTCGTAAATCAGTTTGCATACATGTATGCCAATGTTTTTTTCTAGTTTAGTATTCTTAGTTCTGACTTTAACACGTTACGTACAATCTTATATTCACAAATATCCTTAACTCTAGCTCTGTCCCCGTGTTTCATGAGCTCTATGAAACAATTAGTATTGACATCTTTGTCAAATACCAAATTCTCTGTACATAAAATTGTTGATCCAATTGATAAGCAGTCTCGTAAGAATTTGTTTTCTATGAATGCGTTTATTAGATGTTTTTCGTTATAAACAAGATATTTTGGTTGCTTAGCATATTCGTTGACGTCTTTATATTTAATAGCATTGTTAAAAGGAATGGGAAGGAAATTTAATCGATAAATTTTGTTTTCAATACTGTTAATCAGTGGAAACATCACCATTATGTATATCGAGCTGTTTATACGACCATAAATAAATTCAGTGTGATTGTAATAAAATGACAACTCATTGCTGACTAATTTATATGAAGGAAACTGTTCTTTTAGTTTCGCTATGATTCCTACTATCGTACGTGACATTAAATCGGGGTCAATCATGTGAACTGATAATTTCTTGTTACTCAACGCTTCGATCCCTATAGCTAACTTATCAAATTGCGATCGTATTTTCATCATATCGTTATTAAACTCCAATATAATACTTTCCGTAGTGTGATTTTGGTTTGAACTTGTTTGCAATTCATTTACTATATTCAATCTAAAATTGCGAGGTGTTTGAAACCAATTCATTGAATAGTACCGTATGTTCGTGTACATGAGAGCAAGTGACGACATATCGCCGAACTGGTGATTAATCGTGTTGGACATAATATTAACTCGTGCGCTAATTTGTTTGCGTGGTCTCGAAATTTATTTAATTGCGAAACGGTTGCAATACCAAATAGTGTGCTACTAATATCTCCTATAAATGGAAGCAATCCTGCGGATTTGCGAGATGTTCTTTTGTTTGGTATAATATTATGTATCATGCTTTGAAAATTATTTAACAAAATTGCCAAATTGACCTCCGCGAGGTTTCTGAGATTATTAAATTCAATAGATATCGGGCATCCTTTTTATAGAAACTGGCATTTTTACACATAGAAAATTTAAATACTGTCTCCTTATCGAAGTTATATTCCGATATTTTGAATTCAAACGTATGTGTCCAGTGGTTGTTCACAAAGTGTATTTTGTTTTTGGATGAGAACTGGATACCATGGTTCACAAGTATTTGTTCTGTGTATACTTCCGTTATTGTCACGAAAAGAATAATCACTTTCGCGAACATCTTGCTTACAAAAGAAATAAAATGTTTTATATGCTTTTCTACCTACGGTTGCGCTTATGGGTTTTATTGATAGATTTATTGATATAAAATTGTTTTATTTAAGCTTCTGAGGTATATTCATCATCGGTCCATGTAATTTTATATTTTTTATTATCCCATTTAACTAAATATTGTCGTTTATTATCTTTTATTCTTGTTTTTAAGATTTGTTCTACTCTATACCATTTTTTATTTGTTTTTGGTAAAATGGTGTTTATGTTGTCAGGTGTATTTTGATTGTCTGTGTTGGTATAGCTGTTATCTAAGATTTGTGGTGTGTTAATGAATGTGTAATTTGCAATTAATGGATCGTTACTGACTGTGTTATCGCCGTCTGCTGTTTCGTGAAATACAAAGTTTTGTGATTTATCTCTGAAGTCATCCTCGTTTAAATATCTCCGTAATCTATTTATATTAATAGGGAGCTTTCATTCTTTGTTTGAGTATCGTTCCCGCAATATATATATATATATGTGCCATTTTTAATATTATAGTTATGTTATATGGTTGTTCTGAAAATTTCCTGTATAGCTTTCGAGATTTATTTAAAGGTACTTGTTCTTGTTTTATGAAGACAAAATCTCCAAGGTTGAACGGCCTTATTATTGTTTTTTGATCATAGCTTTTCTTCATAGTTTCCCGTGATTTATCAATATTATCTTTGGTTTTCTGCCAAATGATCCTAAACCTTTCTTTCAATACATTAATGTAAGATTCTATTGATGGATTAGTTTTCTTTTCTGGGCAAAGTTCTGAGATTATTGGTTTTGCCATATGTTCGTCAAAAAGTACATAGTAAGGTAAGTATTTAGTTGTTTTTGAACAAATCGTTGAATTATATGCTAGTTGTACACTTGATAATTTATCTGGCCATTCATTTCTGTCTTTAAAGTTGTACGTAATATATTAAGAAGTGTGGAATGAACTCGTTCCACTGCCCCATTAAACATTGGATGAAAACTGCTAGTACGATGTCTCTTAATTGAAAGAATTTGTAAAGTACGTCCATTATTCCACTTATTTTTTGTTTACCTCTATCACTTGTAACATATTTTGGTGACCCGAAAATTTGCAAATACTCTGTGATATAGTTGTTCAGCATTTTCTACCGTTAATTGTGTTTTTAAGGTGAGAAAAAGGGCGAACTTGCTTAACGAACATATTACACTTAAAACATATTTGTAACCTTTACTTTCATTTCCGACTGTTAAAATATCTATGTGAAGCATTTCAAAAGGTTCACTTGCTATGAAATGTTATTGTAAAGGGTGTACTTTAAAATCATTATCTCGTTTAAATACTTGACAATTTTTGCATGATTGAACATAATCTCTAATTGTTTGGTACATTTGTGGAAAATAATAAAATTGTCTTAATGTATAAAATGTTTTATCAACACCGAAATGTCCGTTTAAATCATGAAAGCTATAGATTATTTCTTGTCTTAAAGATTCTGGTAAAGCTAATTGCTTTATAAATACTTTTTCAACTTGACATTTCTTTGATCTCGGTTCATAAAATGAAACAAAATATCATCCACTAATTCGTATTGTGTACTCATGTACGGAATTCATTTTGCAAATCGGTTATCAGGTAATTGCCCCTCTTTTAGAAACATATAAATGTGGCCGAAATCTTTTGAGATAGATTGTAAAAAGCTCATATTAATTATATCGTCTTTTTTCTGACGTTCGGTCAATGTCATCTGAGTTACATGAAACAGTAAATCTGTTCTGTGCCAGGTTCTTTTTCGTTAAATGGTTATAGGTTAATGAACAAAACAAACAAATCTTTATTATGTTTCACAGTTAATACAATGAACATAAATGTATCGTGACAACAGGTGAGCATATATAAATATACAGTCTACTCTCGTTATCTCGACATCGCATATCTCGATTTTCTCGATATGTCGAGGTAAGCTCAATGTCCAGACTTTTTTCCTTCTTTATCTATACTAATAAACATCACATATCTCGATTTTGTTATCTCGAATAATTCGATAACTCGTTTTAAGTCCCGAGTCCCGATTTTACATGTATTTACTGTGGTTTATCTCGAAGGGCGAATTACTGTCTTAGTGTCGGCAAAGGTGAGAATTTTTTCTTTGATACTTCATCGTCGCCCTTCGCCCGGCTGCTCCCGATACTGCGTGGTAGATAAATGATTCGTTAATAAATAAAGAGTTGTTCTGTTCTGTTCTGTTAATTGCATCAATGACCACACGTGTCTAATGTCGTTAGCCATTAACACCTGAGTAAGGCCTGTCGCCCATGTCTATGTGCTTCTCTGTTATTGCATGACAATTGGTCGGAATGCTAATACATATAATACAGATAAGACTCAGAATGGCTTTTCATTTTTATTTTATCCTGTACTAATAATCGATTGAACTTTGCATTACAAACTACAAAATGTAAATGTACAATTCAGTATTTTGTTTTAACATCAACGAATCGTAAGAAACGCGAATTGAATCTCATACAGTAATTATTACGACGTTGTGAGTATTATGCCACACGGTGACGGCTTAAGCTAAATTTTCGTCTCATTTTTTTCTTTGAAAACGCCTAATCGGATATCTCGAGCTCTCGTTATCTCGATATTTTTTTCTGGTTTCCGCCGACTTCGAGATAATCAGAGTAGACTGTATATTATATNTCAAACAACATGGCCGCCAGGGGGGGGGGAGTTTTTCTTATATGACTATAGAGAACCGTGTGAACACTCTAGAAGTCACATTTGTTGCCTAATCATCGTGATACTTAGTCAAGACATTGGTTTTATTGATATCTCGGACAAGTTGGAAAATGGCTTAGATCGGTGAAAAAAACGCTTTAGCTCACCTGATTGCTCAAGTGAGGTTTTAGGAATCGGTCTTTGTCCGTCGTCCGTGCGTCCATCCACATTTGGTTTGAAAACGCTTTAGCATTCACATTTGTCAAGCATTCTTTATCAAATTTGCTGAGAACCTTTGTGGCCACAAGATCTCAGTCAAGTTTGAGAATTATTGCCCTTAGATTTTCAAAATTTTCATTATATCATACAAAATCCTTGTAAACACTCTAGAGGTCACAATTTATTTTCCAGATTTTATGAATCTGGGTCACAATATTTATTTTTGTGAACAAAGTTTGATGTTTGGTCATGAGGGGTCAAAATAAAGGTCACCAGGTCAAATCTTACAAAAACCTCGTAAACACTCCATACGCCAGAGTTTTGGTTCAATAATGATGAAACTTGACCAGTATGTTTGTCTGGACAATATCTAGGCCAAGTTTGACGTTTGGTAATGTGGGGACACAATCTAGGTCATGGGGTCTAATCTTAATCTAGGTCATGGGGTCTAATCTTACAAAAACCTTGTTAACACACTAGAGGCCATAGTTTTGGTCCAATAATGATGATTATTGACCAGGATGTTTTTCTTTATGATATCTGGGGAAAGTTTGAAATTGGGTCATGTGGGGTCAAAATCTTGGTCACGAGGTCCAAATCTTACAAAAACATTGTAAACACTTAAGTGCCCATAATGGTTGATTCAATAATGATGATACTTTAGGAGGAAGTTTGTTAGGGCAATATTTAGGCAAAGTTTAACATTTGGGTCATGTGTGGTCAAAATCTAGGTCACCAGGTCAAAGTTTGAAAAACCTTGTTATTACATGTTCCAAGTCAGGTTCAGGTGAGTTATCTAGGACCATCATGGCCCTCTTGTTTATTGATCTGACAGCAACGATTTATGTGTTAATGTTATTCTTGGTTCGATTATTTGTATGCCGCCTTTTGAAGAAGGCGGCATAGGCAAGTCGCATTGAACATCTGTGAAATATCATTTTTCATCCATAACTTTGCCACATATTGATGTTTTTTTTTTTTAATAAAATGGTACAAATGCAATCCATCATAAGACGACAAGTCACGTGTAAAATTGTCTCCTTACCTTAAAGGTCAAGGTCACACTTATGAGTTCAAAGATCAAATTTGGCTATAAAACAGCTTTTTCGGACTGTAAATTTGTCATTCAGCATGCCATCTTGAGATAACTTACCATAAATGACAACCACGAGGGAACGTCATTTTGTGTGTAGCAACGGTTTCCTTACCTCAAAGGTAAACGCTACACTTAGAGGTCAAAAGTGATATTTTGCCCCAAAACAGCTTGAAAATTTCTGTATCAGCCATGACTTTATCATATAGTGATGGACTCTGAAATAACTTGGCCTATAAAAACTATTCATCATAAGATGACTTGTTGCCTTTTACACTCCACTTCCTACCTCAAAGGTTAAGGTCACACTGCAAAGATCAAGTTCGTATATACAACAGGCTATTAAGACTGTAACTTTGTCATTCATCATGGTATTTTACGATTACTTATTACTAATAACAACAATAATGACACAGCAATTCGTGTGTAAACCCTGTCTTCCTACCCCAGAGGTTATGGTTGTACTTAGAGTTCAAAGGTCAATTTTGGCTATTAACCATATAGCCTAGGCTATTACCTTTTCATACATCATTCAATTTTAAGAGAACTTACCACGCCTGACTGCCATGAGGAGACTGAGTATCGTGTGTATCACCTCTCTCAATACCTGAAAGGCAAGGTCACATCTAGAGGTCAAAAGTCTTAATTAGCCATCTACAGCTTAACTGTCTGTCTGTCTGTCTGTCTGTCTGTCTGTCTGTCTGTCTGTCTGTCTGTCTTGTCTGTCTGTCTGTCTGTCTGTCTGTCTGTCTGTCTGTCTTATCTTTGACATAAGCGTAGTTAATAGACAAACATAGCATGTGGGGGCATGCACACATTTCTTGTTCATGTAGGTCTATCCTATTGTTCTCTTTCTAAGTTTGTACCTTCTATCGGGTCAAGTCTTCAACAATTGGTGTCCTTGAACTCAGGTGAGCGCTAAGGTGCAATCATGGCCTTATTTTCGTATGAACATTGTGTAGGATCGCATACAGGATTCATTTAACTTGACCTGACACATAGGTTAATGTCGATCATTATTTAAAAAAGTTATAATATTCTGTAATATTTGTGTCCACGTATTTTTTTCTTCAAACTATGTATTCAGTTTAACATCAATTTGAGACAAAAGATCAAGATAATTCTAGATTTCTCTTCATCATACCGTTAATATATCGTGACCACAGATGTTTTGCGCTTGTTATAAAAGTTATTTTTATTCACACACCCGCCATTTTGTTTCCTGTTTGATATAACCTTCTTTTGTACTTTTGATGATAGTCCGAATTCTGCTCAAACAAGACTGTTGCAGGATTATCAACATTAAGTAAATGAAGCATGTCTATACCGCAATTAATAAATCGTTAAGGTTAGAAATAGCTCTTCAATTAGAGTTATACCTGTTGCTGTTAATGGACCCCAGACATATTATTTTTTTGCAACATGAGTGCATTAATGAGCTGACTATTTTGTATAGTAGCAAATATGCTTTGCAAGGTTTTCATGCAATTTGTCAAACACAAATTATATGATTCCGTAAAATAATGTCTATCACTGCCGGAACTATCGTTTGCGGCTTGTTTGGTTTTGTATTTTGATTGATCTTATTTTAAGGGAGATCATTGTGTAAAGTTTGCTTTATATAAATAATTGATGCTTTTTAACAATAATTGGCAATACAAGTTGCCCGTACCGGTGTATCATATTATCGATATCGTCAAAGTAAATGTATACCAAAACAAATGTCCGTTAATATATTTGAACCTTGCTCTGTGAAAATGGGGTTTAATGCATCCGCGTAAAGTGTCATCCCAAATTAGTATGTGCAGTCCGCACAGGCTTATCAGGGACAACACTGTCCGCTTGCATTGTTGTTTTCGTTTAAAGGAAGTCTCTTTTTGACGAACATCCAGTTTAGGTGGACTGCACAGGCTAATCTGGGACGACAATTTACGCACATGCATTAAACCCTCTTTGCACAGAGCGAGGCTTAATTCTATTACAACAATACGCTTGAAACTAACGTCATGGTGTTTATTGTTCGTGTCCCATTTCAATGGATAACAAATGCTCCGTTGATCATGGCTGCTGACCGAGATTACAAGCTGGATTTTACCGCCAGATGTTACATCGCTATATTGACACAAGCCAGTGAGTCAACTGTTCAAATGATGGCAAACACGATTCTGAAAGGCAAACAAACATCAGTATCTAATTCACAAGAATGCATTTGTTACAGTTCCAGCTAACACATTTTCACGTGTTTGTTTTTACCATTTAATTAATCTTGTTTTAATTGGTTAGCTTTTATCAGTGATAAGACCGTATTACATTAATGGATTTACTTGATATTTCCTTAACTTTATGGGTATTTCATTTACAAGTTGTAAATTATCTCGACGTTTCATTTACTTTGTATGTTTTCCTACTTATAACTATGGCACATTATGTGTAAGTACAAAACTAAATAAAGCGATCTGATTTATACGCACTTTTGACTAAAGTTAAGACAATTAAAAAAAAAAAGGTAGATTTATATATAACTTATACTCCGTTTGGAACAGTAGTCTACAATTTATAAAACATCTAAAGCAATTACCGTTTCTAGCTCCTTTGGTAAACCTCATGTAAAAAGTTTCGAATATGAATTTGTTGTCTGAAATATTTGCTACCGAACACCTGATGATAAACTTACGATATTTATCTTACGACATTTACAAATATTGCGCCGAGGGCTATCGTGTTTGGCCTAAATTTGCAATCCTTTTGCAACTGTGTGGTATGTAACCTTCCTTTGAAAACACCTGACTCGAGGAAAATCAATCCCGAATAAATGGATATTGATCCGGGACCTTTCTCATTTTGCCGGCTGTTAATTTTGTGAAATTGCATCTGATAATAGTTGCTGATAAGCGTTTACAGAAGTGTGCGGACAATAGAGTATGAGAATCAACACTAGATACGGAACAAAGCTGTGCTTGGGATGGGGCTTAATCAAAACTACGCTGGGACTTAATTTAGCGCGTTTATTTTGGAGGTTTAGATGCATATTGCCATGTTGAGTGAACATTGATGTAAAGCGGACTGTTTTGGCGGTTTTATTTGGATATTTTTGTACCGTCGTATTCTCGGACAGTTTATTCAAAATAGAAAATGCAACTGAAAGAAATGCCGTCTTTTATACAATATAGGATAGAACTGGAGTTCTTCATTAATTAATTGGTTTTTTAACTTGCGGATCAAAAGAAACAATAACTCGAAAGCAAAACATTATGTTTTCCTGTCAAGATATTAAGAATGCTTAACACTGACGCAGGCATTCTGATATTTAAGATGACACTCGGGAAACAATCGGGCTCAATCTCTGCCCATGACACGCGTGGTTAATGTATTTTATGTATTTGTTGATAATATCTGTATATATATAATTATAAATTTACGAAACTGAACACGTTTTCTGAATATCTTGAGATTTTTTTTCGTATACCCATATATTCATAGATGGTGTTATTATCATATAATGTTATATTTATTGATTTTAAATTCCGTTAAAACTATTATTACTGAGTATGTCGTTGTTTAAGGCCGCTAGTAGTTAAAAGTACACATCGAACTAATAAAAATGGACGTTTACTTTAACCCATTTATGCCTAGCGTCTAGAAAAAAGGCCTTGGCAAACAGCGTAGACCCAGATGAGACGTCGCATGATGCGTCTCATCAGGGTCTGCGCTGTTTGCTTAAAGGAATTTCTGTAAGAAATATTCTAATATAGAAGTAAATATACTAGACATCCCTAATTTTGGAAATAAATTGATCCAATTTAGAAGGATGGGAGGGTCCACTCGGCATAAATGGGTTAACGTTTGTTGTCTGGAGAATGTAAGTTCGCTGTTTGCAAAAGATACATAGGATCTATTTCTGTACTTGTACACACGCACGCATTTGTGGTGTACATTAGAAATCCTAGCTGCCTCTCGACCAGATGTCACCAGTTTCCATTCGACGCACAGCATTCCGCGGATACTTCGCGGAAAGCATTGACAACTTATTGTCCCGCGAGTGTGAATCTGGAATATAGAAAAAAAACGACAGCAAATTCTCGGTTGAACGGATTGCGCGTATGTGTTAAGTTAATGACAACATTTTGGTATATATTATAATAAAATTTTATTTTTTAATTTCCTCTGAATGACACGTTTCTGGTGATATACTTTCAGACATTTGAATTTTCTGATTTTCAAATCGGTGATTTTCACGAGGTTGACTTTCCCGAGGAAAACATGTATTTTAGCAAGGATACAACTTTGGTTAACCTGCTCAACACCCGAACATGTGCATATGGATAGTATCTTACTAAAATTTATATAAATAAAGAAGATTCTACTTAAAATTGCAAACACAAACAAAAACTCAAAACAATATGAATGCTAGTGACAGAACAGGGTCCGTTTCATCCCTTTTTCGTGCATGTGATCTGGATGGTTCCGGTTACATCGATGAAGCGGAACTCGCGAACATCTGTCCGGAATTGAACGCGTCCGAAATCCGTTCAGTTTTCATCGCGCTTGACAAAGATGGCGACGGAAAGATCGGAAAGGAAGAATTCTCGCACGGATTCAAGGAAATCAGCGAGGCTTTGAAGGATAGGAGACGCTCGCGTTCCCACAGTACACATTCTCTGGACGAGGTCTCTATAGAAGAGTTTATTGGTGATCTCGACGAAGGGCTAGGGACACTGAGCTGGTGAGTGACAGGGTGTGACTTCCGGTGGTGGAGAGGTGGTGGCATTTTTGTTGTAACGTCCTATTTTAGAGCTGTGTGCAAATAAATGAATAATGGTGGTGGTCATAGTTTAATTCATTTTTTTCCATCCGAAAGGTCTAATTTCCACAAAGGCCTTTGGTGAAAACGTGCGTATTTTGTCTTAAAATAATAAATGTCCTTACAGTACGGCTGTAAATGGTTCATTTCCTTTTTTGTATGTCCCCCAGTCTATACTGGGGGATATAATGTTTTTGCCCTGTCTGTTGGTTTGTTTGTTTGTTTGTTAGTTTGTTTGCGTCAAACTTTAACATTGGCCATAACTTTTGCAATATTGAAGATAGCAACTTTATATTTGGCATGCATGTGTATCTCACGGAGCTGCACATTTTGAGTGTTGAAAGGTCAAGGTCATCCTTCAAGGTCAAAGGTAAAATATATGGGTCAAAATCATAACTTTTGCACAATTGAAGATAGCAACTTGATATTTGGCATGCATGTGTATCTCATGGAGCTGCACATTTTGAGTGGTGAAAGGTCAAGGTCAAGGTCATTCTCTTAAGGTCAAAGGTCAAATATATGGGTCAAAATCGCTCAAAAGGGGACAATGTGTTTCACAAACACATCTTGTTTCTCCATGCTTTAAATCTGGTCAAAATGCAGAAAAAGATGTTCCTGATACAACCATCTTTAGAAAATACAAAACACTAGTTGTTACAAGATAAATAATATCTGAATATAATTGTCGACGAACTATTACTTAAGTTAAGATTTTCCTTCACAGATTTGTGAATATGGACCCATAAATATGACGTTATGCTGTCAATTTGTGTTGGTTAACAAATGACAATGATTCACACTAAAATAAAGTTTGTTATCGACCTTTGTCAGCAAAAATGGCAAATACAGAAAAATCCAATTAGTATAAGCAATTTGATTGAATACGGACCCAATCCAATAGAGGTAAGCAAAGTAACCGTGTACACAGTTGTTAATCACAATACTTGGTTAACTGTAATACCTTTGACCAAATATGGCAAGGACATTTTGCGTTTGCAATTGGGTCCAGTAGTTGTCGCCATTACAAGACAACGAAAGGAAGGCTTAAAAGTAATCCACCTGAATATTTATTGCAGAATACTTTACGTTGACCTTTGAAACTGGGAGACGCATTAACGATGTCTTCCTAAATTGCACGGACACAAATCATAACATTATACAGTCCGAAGTATCGAAGTGAAGATGCATTTTAAAGCTTATACAGCATGGGAACCCGTGCTACATTCACCGAAACTCTGAATTTAATAGTTATTTGGCGTCAAAGTTCATTTTGACACATAAATGATATGTATAAAGCATGATAATAATTGAGCTATGACTATAGTTATATGGCAGCCGACTTCTTTAAGCATATGTCTATGCTCCGAACATGGTCATAGTGTTTTGTACTCAACCTTACTTGTCTTTGCGCCCGTGTGACCAGACTTTTTTTCCAATCTCAAAAAGTGCATACTTGAGCACAACACCGGCAGTGATATTTTAAGAGGATACGCCGTCAGATTTTCCGAGAGTATGCCCGTTCCTAAAACTGATCAC
Organism: Dreissena rostriformis; assembly: GCA_007657795.1. Taxonomy (NCBI): domain Eukaryota; kingdom Metazoa; phylum Mollusca; class Bivalvia; order Myida; family Dreissenidae; genus Dreissena; species Dreissena rostriformis. Next base: position 110,484 of record VMBQ01000169.1, read on the forward strand.
ATCGAAAGGCTAATACAATATGTATTTTTTTTTTATACATGTACACCCATACGAACATATTAATTACATGTGTATATATATATATGTATATAGTTGATAATTTCGCTACGTTAAATGTCTCAAAATGCTCGAGTTATTACCTTACGAGACCACAGTGAAAAATGGAAAACAAGATGCGGATGCATGTTATACAAATTACTGTTCGTGAAATGTTAAATGCATCCTCCATATCTAATAAGGACGCGGTGAAAGCTTCAGTAACTTTCTACAACGAGAACATGTATGTATTCACTGGAGATTTTGGTAAACACAGTGAAAGCTTTAGGACTACCGGTACATGTTATTATTGCTAACGTGGTTCATGAAAGACGAATAAATGTATTGTTATTAACTCATTAGTTTTACATTTGTAAGTTGTAGAAACGTTAATTTTACTATACATAATTTTTAGTGTCAATATCATTCTTAAAAACGCTTTACATTTTTCAAATCGCTTTCTTATAGATAAAATAGATTTTTATGTGTGTTTGGTTGGTTCGACAAGTGTAAATGTCAAGGAGCTGATCAACAAAGCCCTGTCCAAAACATGTTTGTGCGTTAATTCCACACTGTACTAGTATTTAAACAGGTTAATAATGAAGTTAGCAAGTATCCTCCCATGTGGTAAGTTACAGTTTATAGGGAAAAATTAATAAAAAAATTATAGAAAAGATTGAGGCTTATACATCAATTATACAAAATTGTGATATTCAGAAAACACCGCGTGATAGATATTGTGAAACATATAAGCAACTGTTTGGCAATTTGTACACCATTTAACTTGATTTAAATGGACTTTCTATCTACCATTGTCACGCGTAATCTCTATAAAATGTAATACCCTTTGGCTATGTAAATATTGTTAAGTACATATATAGCTTTCGCTATCAAGTGATATTGGGAACGGAAAAATTGGGTTTAAGAGCCGAAAAGCTTAAGATGGTAAGGTATAATGATGGTTTGTCACGAGGGTTCAATGGCGCGTAACGTGCAACACAAGACACTCGGCCAAACTTCCTACCCGACCTTGTTGCAATCATCATGGTTAAGTTCACATACAAACATTTATTGCACACTTTTCTTTCTTTTCACAACGCGTTTTCAATTCGGGTGTAAAATGGGCATCGATTTATCAGTGAAACTTGAGAAACCGACTTTTAAGACATAACAGAATAATACAATAATAAAAATAACACATTTAAGGTGTGTTGGACGCCTACACGTATCTGTTATAACACGTTGTTAAACGGAGATGCTCGGTCATGTGTTTTATATGATACAATTTAACCAATTACCTTGTACAGTTGTATATGCGTATTGTTAGGAATCAAACTAATCAAATAAATGTCTGATGTTCAAAAATACACAAATTTGCGCAAGACATTTTAGTGGCTGAATTAATATTACAATGGGAAAAAGCATCATAGTTCACACATTTGAACGTAAGATTCTGCTGTAAGTTGTTGTAAAGTTAATAAAGATGTGTATGGAAAATAAAACATTTTAAATCGAATTTGCTTATTTGAGAATTTTCATATTGATTTGTTTTTTAATGTTATGTCAGTCATGGTAAAAGAATGGTATCGGCATGAATTACCTCCATTAGTGTTATGTCATTTTCTATCCACAATCGATTACTTTTGCAAAATACCAAACATCACTGAAATTTATTTACAGTATGGACATAATTATATAAACATCACCCACGTCTTAAGTAATTTAAGACATTTCAAAATCTGCAAATATGCGATTGGTTAGATGTTTTGACAAGTATAGTTATAGGGTAGAATCTATATCAATTTAAAGAAATGAATGCTCTAGTGCAACATGTAGTGTTTAAACGTTCATTTAATATACAAGGTAAACTTAGATGTGGTTTGATAGCCGACAATGAAACCGGATTTAGGAAACACAATCGTATTGGAATATATGCATAAATAAACACAAATACTAGTAGTTAAAGTGTAAGACATGTGATAAAAGTGAAATAAGCCTAGATCAACGATGTAATAAAATTAGGTGCATCAATCACACAATAATTAGAAAACGGAAGGATTTAAGTTGCAAATGGAATAATTGAGAAGTTGTTGAATTCGGTGAAATGGTCTATGCATGGACACAATGACTATAGTGAATGGTTTGTGATACAGGTACATACAAGAAAGTGAGATAATGTGGTCAATCATTAATGATTTATGGTTTATGTATTCGCATAGTAGGCAATAAATGCTTTTGGCAAAATACAATCGTATTATAAATACATACACGCACCGAGAATAAATACACGTAATTCATTATGGTAAATATGTAAAAAGGTGCAATTATAATATTTGGTTAGTGTTATTTATTTTTATTTTGACATAAAGATGTAAGTTTGTGTTCATATTAAATTACCTACTATTCATGTCTTGAAAGTAAACCACGTTTCCAAATAACGATACTCAGCAAAATCCAGAAATACAATTTACATTAAACAAAATAGAATATCCTTATGATCGACAATACATGCGCATGAAATCGGTGTATTCGTCCGACGTTTTTTCTTAACATTTGACAATTATGTTCAATTAAAGCGTTAAAAAAGAATACCTCCGATCAGGAGTGGGCGTATAATCCTTTTTTTCCGATCCTCATTCAATAGCCTTGTTGTCTGCTATATACCGATTTAGCGTTAGAATTTACTTCAATCTTTGTCAAACTGACACTTAAAAGTGACACTATGGAAGTGTTAAGATTAGTTTTTTGTTTTATCTTATTGCATACTCATACATACTTTGTGGGAAGTTAAAAGAATAGTTTGGAGGGTAGAAAAATGCATTAAAGATACCGACCTCTCTCTTTAAACATAGAAATCACACACAAACACAATGTATGATGTAAACATTTAACATTACAGAGTATTTATACATTTCAAATGTGTATAAAAAGTAAAAAAAAAAAAAAAAAAAAANAAAAAAAAAAAAAAAAAAAAAAAAACTAAAATTAAAATTGTAAATACAACTTTGATACATTTGAAGTAACTCGCATAAATAATACGTACACTAAGGCTGACAAAGCAAAACGGAAAAATAACTTCACTTAATTAAATACCACGCAACAGTAGTTTTCTGATGCAAAAACTGATACAAGTAAAGTAACTAATGGATTATTTGCTCTTTGTTTATTCTTCAATAATTAAAGATCTGTGTTAACTTAAAGGGGCCGTCCAACAGATAAAGCGTCGTGCGACGCGAAACTATATTTTGGGAAACTACGAGGATTGGTTATATAGCTAAACAAGATGTGTTTGTGAAACACTATGTCCCCTTTTGAGCGATTTTGACCCATATATTTGACCTTTGACATTGAAGGATGACCTTGACCTTGACCTTTCACCACTCAAAATGTGCAGCTCCATGAGATACACATGCATGCCAAATATCAAGTTGCTATCTTCAATATTGCAAAAGTTATGGCTAAATGTTAAAGCTTGTGCAAACAAACCAATAAACCAACAAACAAACAGACAGGGCAAAAACAATATGTCCCCCAGTATAGACTGGGGGACATAAAAATACATCCGCTCTAGGTGTGAGCGTTGATGGTCGAGTGGTCTAGGCGGGAGACCTTTTTATTCCAGGACTCCAGGGTTCAGTGGTTCGAGCCCTGTTGAGGGTTACTTTTTTCCTTTTTATAAATTGTATTCTTGTTGTTTTTTTAAAGGAGATTTTTAGTTCAAATATTTAAATTTATCAATATAAAGCATTTAAAGCATTTAATGACAAGCTTCAATACATGCCAAAATCTATTGGACGGCCCCTTTAACAGCTTTCAAGTTGTATTTAATTTACATGTGTTTTTTTTTTTATAATGANTGGCGATTTTGGGGGGGGGGGGGCGTAAGCCGCGTCCGCCCCCTTTGATCTGCCTATGAAAGTGGCTGCAAAGACAATTTAGCACGCTAAACTGAGCAGGACATTCACCTAATTAATAAGACAGTTATGTTCAAATGATATTATTTTCGACAAGTATACATGTAGTTGTAGGGTATGTCAACTTAAAGAAATGAATGCTCTTGTGCAACGTGTAGTTTTTAAACTTTCCTTTCATATACAAGGTAAATTTAGATGTGGTTTTGATAGCCGACCATAAAACCGGATTTTGAAAACTAAATCAATGAAGGCAAAGAGCTGAAGTGTTATACATGTGATAACAGTGAAATAAGCCTAGATCAACGATGTATTAACATTGACCTAAGAGGAGCATACAATAATTAGAAAAGGAAATCATTACATTTCAAATGGATAACTTGAGTTGTTGTTAAATACGATGGAGAGGCCCATGCATGGACACAATGCCTATATTGTATGGTTGGTTATAAAGGTATTTATTGCAAAGAAATAAATTTGGTAAATCATTAATGTGGAATAAGGAGTAATTAATAAATTGAGAGTACTTATTTATTTTTATTTCAACATACGGATGTAAGTTTTTGCTTATACAAAAATACATACAATTAAGCCGAGTTTTGGGAAAACTAGGCGAAATGCACGTGCGTGAAGTGTCGTCCCAGATTAGCCGGTGCAGTCCGCACAGGATAAGCAGGTACGACACTTTCCGCCTTTATGGAATCTTTCGTATCTTTTAACGAAAATCCAGTCAAAGCGGACTACAAAGACTAATCTGGGACATTGCTTACAAGTCCAGTTGTCCCAGAACGGAGCTAAAACAAAACTGAATTTGAACAGCGGCTTAAACTATATTCATAGATATTTTAAGATAACTAATATATAAGACAGATGTTTAACACATATACCAAATTAAACTTAATCCAAACGTTTATGAAAATTTTTGTTAAATGTTAATACCGTGTCAGAATCACCATAATCAGCAAAACCCAGAAACAATTAACACTTTACAAAATAGAATATCCTTATGTTTGACAATACATGCGCATGAAATCGGTGTATACGTCCGTCGTTATTTCTTAACATTAGACAAATATAAATAACTCCGCTCATGAGTGGGCGTATAATCTTTTTCCGACCCTCATTCAATAGCTTCGTGATCTGCTATATACCGATTAAGCATAAGGTGTTACGTCAATATTTTGCCAAACTTACACTTAAAAGTGAAAATATGGATTATGGAGTGGTTACATTTTTAAAAAGTGCATACTGCTTAAAACTGTGTGGGAAGTTAAAATAATGTTTTGGAGGGAAGCGAAATGCATTAACGATATCCCTCTCTCTCTCTCTCTCTCTCTCTTTTAACATAGAAATAACAAAAAAACTTTAGTAAATGTATGATGTATGCATTTAGCAATACAGTGTCTTAACACACATCTAATGTGGATAAAAAAGTAAAGAAAAGTAAAAGTAAAAAAGTAAAAACAACTTTGATACATTTGAAGTAACTCGCTAAAAATACGTTAAATAAGGCTAATAAGTGAAACGCAAAAATAACTTCGCTTAATTTAAATATCACGCATCGGTATTGGTCTAATACATTGACAAAAGTAAAGTAACTGTTGATTCATTCGCTCTTTGTGATAAAAGTGAAATAAAACGAGATCAACGATGTAATAAAATTGACCTTATAGGAGCATGTATCACACACAAATGAGGAATCGAAAAAACTACAATTGCAAATGGATAAATTTAGAAGTTGTTGAATTCGTGGGAGAGACCTATGCATGGCCACAATGACTTTATTGTATGGTTGGTGATAAATGTATATATTTGAAAGAAAGTAGTAAATCATGAATGTTATATAAGGCGTATTCAAGATATTGAAAGTGTTTATTTATTTTATATTTCCACATACAGATTTACGTTTTTGTTCCTATTAGATTTCATACATTGAACCGCGTTCTTTGAAAACTGGGCTTAATGCATGTGCGTTAAGTGTCGTCCCAGATTAGCCGGTGCAGGCCGCACAGGCTAATCAGGTACGACACATTTCGCTTTTATGAAATCTTTCGTCTCTTTTAAACGAAAATCCATTCAAAGCTTAAAGTGTCGTCCTAGATTTGCATGTGTAGACACTTGGCTTACAAACATTAAGTCCAGTTTTCCCAGAACGCGGCTAAAATAAAACTGCATTTGAAAAGCGGCTTAAACTATTTTCATACGGTGTTTAAGATAACTAATATATAAGATGGATGTTTTACACATAAACCGAGTAACACTTAAACCAAACGGTTATTTAAATTGTTGTTAAATATTTATACCGTTTAAAATTCACGATACTCAACAAACCCAGAAATACACTTAACACTGTACCAAATAGAATATCCGCATGATTGACAATACATGCGCATGACATCAGTGTATTCGTTAAAGTCTTGCTTTTTAACATTAGAAAGTTATGTGCAATTACAGCTTTAAACTTAAATAAAAACCTGCTCAGGAGTGGGAGTATTATATTTCTTATGACCCTCATTCAATAGCTTTGTGATCTGCTATATACCGATTTAGCATTAGATGTGATGTCAATATTTTGCCATACTGACACTTGAAAGAGACAATATGGAGTTTTAAAACTTGTTTTTTTAAATTAATGCATACTGATCCATACTTTGTGGGAAGTAAAAAGGAATAGTTTGGTTGACAGCAAAATGCATTAACGATACTTACCTCTCCCCTTTATACATGAAAATCGCACATACAAATAAATAAATGTATGATGTTTGCATTAAGCAAAAACAAGTTTTAACTCAATATCAACTGTGTATGTACCAAACTAAAAGTGAAATCATAAATACAACTTTTCTAAATTGGAAGTAACTCGCATTAATTGTAAAATATACCTAAAAAGCGACACGGCTAAATAACTTTATTAAATATCAATTTATATCAATAATTTTCTAACGATGCAAACATTGACGCATGTAATGTAACGGTTTATTTATTCGCTTGTTTATATAAATATATATATATATATATTATAATTACAGATCTATGTTTACTTACAAGCTTTCAAGTTATATTGCACGTCCATCTGTTTATTTTGATAATAACTAAAATCTAAAATATATAATGATGCATAATAACTCTTAGAAGTCAAATTAACGTGTAGTTCTTTTTCAGAATATACACATTCACACACACACACACACACACGCCCACACACATACACACACACACACACACACACACACACGCACGCACGCACGCACGCACGCACACACACACACACACACATATATATATATGCACACACATATGCACATTTAATTATTTTGCCAACCAGCAGGAATCATCTTAAAGTCGCTTAAATATCATTTTGTCATCTGTACAATGAAAATATTGTAAGATTTCAAAACATTTATTAACAGATTTATTTCTAGTGACAATATTTGTTAGACAAAATATTAAGTTTCAAATACTGCATTACAACTGGTTCAATAGACACTTTAGCACGCAAAGCAGAGAAGGACATTCACCTTTGTAATTTGACAATTATTTGTTACAAAACATAGCAATACGTACGAATAATAATACGCACACATTAAAACAATTATGGGCAATTTCCAATATTAATTGTAACCTTTAAGTGTTTATTAAAAACAATTCTGCACCGAAAGGAAATTTAGCAATACAGTTTTATCAATGGGGAGATGATAAGTCAGTGTGTCAAGTGTTCGTTGCCGAGTGCTGTTAAATATATATTTCATTAAGAACATAATTTCAGGCAGTAAAACCAGTTAATGGTTTCAATGAATTCAAAACGTTTCAAAACATGTACATGTATATCAAAATCCTTGTGTGAAAAACATATAAAGGTCATGCTTTACTGGTATCTGTCACAATTTACGTTTTTTTTTTGTCATTTTCAATAGTTAGACAGTCGTCAATTTAAGGCAATGTTGCGATATGTTTTCATTCTATTACGGACTCATTTTGTGTTTTGTAAAAAAAATCTTGTTATGTCTTTGAGTTTGGTAATAGAGGTGTACTTGACAGCCAGTGGACCCTATACACATTCTTCATATCTAAATAATCTGTAAAAACACAAGTGAAGACGCATAATTCGCATAATTCGGACATAGAGCAGGCGTTTTTCAATGTTCATCCTCTAACTTCAACAATTTCTTTTACGAATCATAACGCAAACTATTTATCATTAAGCATTTACTATTTAACTTTTATTGTATGATTTAAGCAATTTCAACTTGTTGGCAGACTGTTTCTATTTGGTAAAGATTCGTTCAGTTATTCTGACTTCACGGTGTTTAAACCAGTTTCAACAGACAAAGTATCCGAACAAATATGGTATCCAGTATAAACTGCAATAGTCACCTGAAAACAAAACCATCTCACAAATTGTCGCATACACTGCAAATCAATTGACATAATAAATAATTGGTTCATTACAGTTAACATCAGCTATAACAACAATGCATTGAGCGTTCAGTGACTTACGTCTAGTTTTGATGAATTAAAGTCTACGAAGTGCGTTAGACTAACTAGCAAACATATGCAAAGTGAAATATCAGAGTGAATAAAGCTGACTTTCAAAGCCGACAATGAGAAAATGTCGTCGCAAATTAAGAAACCACTGCAAAAAAGGCGTTCATCTGGCCTGTTATCCCAGTGCTCATTTGAACTTGACGCCACTAAACTTTTGGAGCTCATTTCCGGTAATGGAAGCCAAAGTGACAATGAGGCGAAAGAAATAAAGATAACCAGAAAGTCGCTAAATAAAATTTGCAAAGACTTGAACTTGTCAGAGGAGGAGGTTGATATCATTTTCACAGCCCTGGATAGCGATGATGATGGCGTCATAACTGCGACGGAGTTACGTAATAAAGCATCATCACGTGACAATGTGATAGTGTTTGAAAAATGCCCGGATGAGTTTGTGACGTTGTCTGAACTCGGCTTTGATGTGTCGTTACTTAGCGAGGATTGGTAAGAAACACACATGTACATGCACATGCGGTTTATTATTTTATACTTCACTTAGATACATAACATATTCAATACAAATAATAAATATTAACATTCACACTTCTTATTACAATTACTTCAGTAATGATAACTGTTTTCCGTTAACTGTTTACATGTGCATTGTAAGTTGGAAAAATGTTAACCGTGTCAATTGAGTGACTATATATATATATNATAGACTAATCTGCCTTTAGAGCTTACCCTTCCCACCGCCTGTTTACACACATAGTTATTTACATATATTATAGAAAACATACAAAATGCTCCATGACGTGTATGTAATACACACCTTATTATTGGTTAAATATTTATATTATATATGTATCTTCTATTTAAGCCAAGCTTGTTCGAACATAGTTCAATAGTTTATACCTCACGTCACTTTCTTATGTTACAGTTCCATATATCCCTGCATAATGTTAATGTACTATGACGTGGAAAGTAATTTATCCCGATCGGGCTGTAATTTGTCAGTTGTGTTGGAAAAGACAATACTAATAAAACTGGTCGAAATTTCCCAAGTATCCACCGGAATGATTTTGTTACAACTTACGAACAATATCGATAAATGTGCCTAGTTTCGTCAGCACATTAACGTCTTTTTTGTTCATTTATCCTTGATATTGGATGCAATTCGTGTATTGCTAATAATTACATGGAGTCAATAGTTTATGCTTTCATTGAAAATGATAACATTTGAATATATAATGGAATGTATATGCTATTTCCCATGATAAACAGATGTTACATATTCTGTCGAACGATAAATATTCCCCCCCTCTTGGTTTGTCGATAGCTATCATATAACACATATGTAACACGTTTTCCAATCAGGCGATACTTTGGTGAATCATCGGCATGCACGAATGGTACATGTAATTAACGTGCTGTGCTTGATGTCAAATTTGGGTCAGAGTTTTGTCGATGTCGGAATTGAAAAAAATGCAATCACGAAATATTAGTGCATAGCTCAATCATCACAAGGGCATAAATGTGTAGCGTTCTGAGAAAACTGGACAAAATGCATGTGCGTAAAGTGTCGTCCCAGATTAGCCTGTGCAGTCCGCACAGGCTAATCCGGGACGCCACTTTCCGCCTAAACTGGATTTTCGCTATGAAGAGACATCATTTAAACGAAAAATTCCATAAAAGCGGAAATTGTCGTCCCTGATTTGCCTGTGCGGACTGCACGGGCTAATCTGGGATGACAATTTACGCACAAGCATTATGCCCATTTTGTCAGAACGCGACTCAAATGATAATTGGGTTCGTGTATGGTTCAGCTTTTTTGCCAAAAATATGGCAATACATAAAATATGCTTCTAAAGTGAAGGTATGCAGTACAAATCTGTTGTAAAACGTGTTATTTTCCTGACATTAATAAAACTGTACATATAATACAACGCGTGTGTATTAACATGAATTCCTGAAGTCTACAACAGACGTTAACATATTGATATACAGTTTCTGTCCTTCGCTGAATATAATTTCGATGTGGTTTTATTTTGAATGCATAAAACGATTTAACGTTTTACATACATCCGAATTAAAGGCATATTAAACAAAAAAAATCATCATCTTCGACTGTGGGTTTCTTATGAAAACACTTTTCGTAAAGCTATAGCTTTACTTAAACATAAACAGATCTTTAGGGGAAAATAAAACATTATCGGAAGAAACAGTCTTGCTACAATCCGCAAGTCGTCTTTGTAAGGCAAGTGGCCAATTAGCTATAATATACAGGACTAAATAACAGCACAACATTGAACTTAAAACACGAATTAATCTGGGATCAAGGCATTTGAACGGTGAATGCCGTTATTTAAAACTTAAAAAAAAAAGAAAAAAAAAACTAAGAAACGCAACTTTCTATTTTATAAGGTTATCATATGCCTTCATTATTGCTTATTTTCACCGCGATTTTCATATTATCATTTTTTTCTAAACTGTTTGTATCGGACGTTTGTTTAATTAAACATTTGAAAACATTGTGCTTTAAAACGGCTTACCATTTAATGATGTACCTACGGGTGGTGGATTGATGGTATATACTGTCTGTTTTGCTTTATCTATTAGAAATAGAAAACCCCACCTAGGGCCTATTGGCTAGCAAGGTAGCCCCTGAGTGTAGATGTACCGAAGCCGAAAGCTGAAGTTCATATACAGTTTTTGGCTGCCTGGCTGGTCATAATTTTACCATTAAGTCCGAAGTGGGATTTTCTAAAAAAAAATATTGCACCTATATCTTCATTCTGTGAATTAACCAATGTATAATCAACGATTTTAATCTGAGTGTAACAAATTGACAAAACATGTATAAATCTTGAAATAATCCAGAATGAATGTAGCCACTGTTTGAACAGTTTTTTCAAATAAGATATTTAAAAAAATATAATTTGAAATAATGATAACCAAAAAAGAATAATTAACCGTCAGCGTCAAAATGGAATTACGATCAAGCGCTTACCGCATTGTGCGACTTAGTTGTAAGTAACCCGGGCGTTGACGTAATATACATCAATATTTTGCACGCGCGGTCCATAATAAGCACGCGCGGTCCATATAAGAACATATTAATCGGTTCATATACTCTTGACTGCCGCTGTCGTATTTTTCGGACCTTATCTTGCAATATAGATGAAGAAGAGCCAATTTAGGTGAGGTGCAATATAATTCATTTTAAAAGACTGCGTTGAAAACTTCCCACTGATAAGTATAACTTATTTGTTAGCGAGATGATGACTAAGTATATATATATATATATATATATATATATATATATCCACGTTTGCGATGTGTAATACTATACATTGCATTCATTATATTGGTTTACATGCATTTCTCTTGGTGACAGGTTTTCGAAACTTCATATTATGTAGCGAGAGCATACTGTCTTTAATGCATGTAATATGTTTGACATGTTAATTCTTCGGAGTCGACGCAACTTGTTTGTAATCGCGACAGATCTCGAGGTTACAAAACAGACGTAGCATTACGGTAGCCATAACACACGAGATCAAGGACATATCACGTGACCGACACACAGCTGTATTGAAGTGTTCACTGTCTTTATACAGGATTACATACACACTGGGTTTGCTGGGTTTGATACACATAATGAGCCTATCGATGAGTATCTCACTTGCATTTATTTCTTGTTCATTATAAAACAGGAATGACTTCCTTGTATTGCATCGAGGAAAATGTTTTGATTGTTATGTTCAATCGTACCAATGTATTGCATCGATTGTCTCCCTATTACCTAATTAGCTTTCCTGGATTGCATCAATCACATCTTATAAGTATATTTACCACATCCATTCTTAAGCAAACGATACGATTTTATCTTAACGAGATTTCAACACCCATACTATACTTTACCTCCGTTGGAAAACGTAACTCCCCTGAACAGCAGTCAGAAACAGGTGGTAGAGATTTCAGCGATTGCCTCCCCTTTTATTACATCCCTGGTCCCTAAAATTTTAGAAGACGCAACGATATGATTTTATATAAACGAGATATCAGCGATTACCCCTATTTAAATTATATACGAAGTCCCTTACATCCAAATAAAACAGTCATACTGTACTTTACCTCCGTTGAATTGCAGCTAGGAACAGTTGGTAGAGGTTTCAGTGACTGCCTTCCTTTTAATTATATCCATGATCCCTAACATCCGAGTAGATGACTGCTATTTTTACTTCCATTGGGATAAATTATCTCCCTTCTATTGCAGCCAGGAACAGGTGGTGGAGTTATATCAGCAGCTCCACCACGCGGGCAACCCGGAGCTCCTGGAGACGTTCGAGTCGGTTGTGCTTGGAGTGCTAAAGGACCTTCGACAGCAGACCGTGGAAAATGACGGACTCCAGAAAATGTTTAAAAGGTATAGAATTTGTTTTTTTAATAAAATGTTTATGGCGTAAGAATTGTTATACGACATTTTGACTTTCTGTTCTTTTTTTGTATTTCATATTGCCATTGTATGTGCATCCAAAATCAAAGTTTTAGAAAAAGGACAGTACATTTAAGGATTCTCAGATATTTCAAGTTGCGAACCCTAAACAAATCTCATTTTTTCATAACCATTTGATTGCAAATTTCACTCTTATGAACATAAATATTGATCAAGCAAGACTTATTTGGTATACAAATGCATAAATGATAGTAACTGAGATGTAACAAGTAGAATAAAGAACATACATAAGCACACAAGTGTTGTTCTCTACTCTCAGAAAACCAGAAAAATACCAATCTCAAGTCATAGGTCATCTTAAAAGTGTATGTGTGTTTGTTTGTTTTTCAAAAAGATAACGGCAGAAGGATTATACAAACTTTGAGCTTATACATTTTTTATTATGTATTCTTCATCGAATATATGTAACAAGTTTAACCACAACAATTTCCAATTTTACTTGCGTGGGCACCCACGTTTTTACAAGATTAACCGCACACATTTGCTATTTTACTTGCGTGGGCACCCACGTTTTTTCAAATTAATATGTCAAAACCATGCTGAAGGTGAGAATTTTAGATGTTGTATGAACTCATGAAACAAATTGTATTTACATACAACTGTCATAAACTGCATATACGTATGCATAACATTAAGAACATCATTTTTTAACGAAATAATCGGGCTCAAAATAGTTGATTGTGCACAGTTCATATTGCTCACATAAGCATTGATATTCAGAATTACATGGTTTCCATATAGAATAGTTCAATAGTACAAACAGATGCTTAAATAAGTGAAAATGATGGATAGTTCATAATCAACTCAAATCGTAACAAACCATATTTTTGCATGGTGCCTGCACAGATCTGTCAGGAATTACTCACCTAAACCTTGGAATTTAAAATATGTTTTCTTTTAAGTATAAGCTCGGGAAAATGTTCATATTGGTAAAAAAAAAATGGAATTGTTCACACTTTTGTTTAAATGTCATTAAATTTATTTATTTACAACACCATATTTTGAAACAGTCTAAAATAGTTAAATAGTTGTAAAAGCTAAACACGTTTTCATGCTGCGGGTATTTAACACGGGAACTCTTGATGTGAATGCGTATATTTTACCTTTACACCACATAATCATTTGAATGTTGAATTGCATATAAGAACCTCATCTTTTGATTTTTAAAAATTACCGTAGTTTTACGCACAAACTCGGACATCGTCAATATGGCGATATTACACGAAGTTCATTACAGATTTAAATCCTTAAGGTATTTTGTGTTTTAAACAATATCGTCCATCCTTGACTGCGATCTTATTGTTTTTGTTACTAAAAAGCTCTCACTTAGCTTTTACGAGGCTCTACTTTCCTGCAGGCATCACATACATGTTGGCTTTGTTTTCAGAGAAAAGGAGCAGCATGAACGCCATATGCGACAAATGGAGGAGGAGATGGAAGTTCAAATGCAGAGAGTCGAAGAGAGAGTACGAGTCAGGGTAGGTAAACATACTTTTATACATTAAGATATGAGACACAAACTCGTATAGAGATTTTGAGTAGGGAAAGCAACCAAAGATATACAGGATGGAGTATCGACGGGAGAGTTTGAGTATATGCAGGCAACCGTGGTCATACGAAAGAGAGTTTCGAGAAGAGAGTTTTAGTAAATGTAAGTATCCGTATTGCTATTAGACAGAAGGACCAGAGGAGTGCGAGTAAGGGAATGTAACCATGGTGATATGGAACAGAGTGTCAAGGACAGAGCGCGAGCAAGGGAAGGTAACCATGGTGATATAGAAAAAAGGATCGCAAACAGAGTGCGAGTACGGGTAGGTGACAATCGTGATATGGGACAGCGAGTCTAAGAGAGGGTGCGAGTAAGGATTGATAACCATGACAATATATGAGAGAGAGAGAGAGAGAGAGAGAGAGAGAGAGAGAGAGAGAGAGAGAGAGTTTGAGTAGTAAAGGTTATTATGGATATATGTTAAATAGGATAGAGGAGATAGGCTTAGTACGTGTAGGCAACCATGGAAATATGTGACAGAGCGTCGAAGAGACAATGACGTATGCGAAAGAGATATGGCTTAGAGGGCCGAAAAGAGAGTGCGAGTCAGTGTAAGTAATCATGGAGATGTGGGACAAAGGATCAATGAGAGGGGTTGAGTAGGTAACCATGACGATATGGAACAGTGGGTCGAGCAGAGAGTGCGAGTCAGAGTAGGTAGCCATGACGATATGGAGCAGTTGGTCGAGCAGAGAGTGTGAGTCAGAGAAGGTAACCATGACGATATGGGGCAGTTGGTCGAGAAGAGAGTGTGAGTCAGAGTAGGTTACCATGACGATATAGGACAGTGGGTGAGCAGAGAGTGTGAGTCAGAGTAGGTAACCATGACGATTTGGGGCAGTTGGTCGAGCAGAGAGTGTGAGTCAGAGTAGGTAACCATGACGATATAGGACAGTGGGTCGAGCAGAGAGTGCGAGTAAGAGAAGGTATCCATGACGATATGGATCAGTTGGTCGAGCAGAGAGTGCAAGTCAGAGTAGGTAACCATGACTATATGGGGCAGTTGGTCGATCAGAGAGTGTGAGTCAGAGTAGGTAACCATGACGATATGGGGCAGTCGGTCGAACAGCGAGTGCGAGTCAGAGTAGGTAACCATGACGATATGGGGAAGTTGGTCGAGAAGAGGGTGCGAGTCAGAGTAGGTAACCATGACGATATGGGGCAGTCGGTCGAGCAGAGAGAGCGAGTCAGAGTAGGTAACCATGACGATTTGGGACAGTTGGTCGAGCAGAAGGTGTGAGTCAGAGTAGGTTACCATCGTGATATGTGACAGAGGGTCGACGAGAGAGTGTAAGTCAGGGAAGGTAACCATGACGATATGGGGCAGTCGGTCGAGCAGAGAGTGCGAGTAAGAGAAAGTTACCATGACGATGTAGGACATTGTGCCTAGCAGAGAGTGTGAGTCAGAGTAGGTTACCATGACGATATGGGCCATTGGGCCTAGCAGCGAGTGTGAGTCAGAGTAGGTAACCATGACGATATGGGACATTGGGCCTAGCAGCGAGTGCGAGTCAGAGTAGGTAACCATACCGATATGGGGCATTGGGCCCAGCTGCGAGTGTGAGTCAGAGTAGGTAACCATGACGATATGGGCCATTGGGCCTAACAGAGAGTGCGAGTAAGAGTAGGTAACCATGACAATATGGGACATTGGGCCTAACAGAGAGTGCGAGTAAGAGTAGGTAATCATGGCGATAAGGGCCATTGGGCCTAGCAGCGAGTGCGAGTCAGAGTAGGTAACCATGCCGATATGGGCAATTGGGCCTAGCAGAGAGTGCGAGTAAGAATAGGTAACCATGACGATATGGGACAGTGGGTTGACCAGAGAGTGCGAGTCAGAGTAGGTTACCGTGGCGATACGGGACATTGTTCCTAACAGCGAGTGCGAGTCAGAGTAGGTAACCATGACGATATGGGCCATTGGGCCTAACAGAGAGTGCGAGTAAGAGTAGGTAACCATGGCGATATGGGACATTGGGCCTAGCAGAAATTGCGAGTCAGAGTAGGTAACCATGACGATATGGAACATTGGGCCTAACAGAGAGTGCGAGTAAGAGTAGGTAACCATGGCGATATGGGCCATTGAGCCTAGCAGAGATTGCAAGTCAGAGTAGGTAACCATGGCGATATGGGACATTGGGCCTAACAGAGAGTGTGAGTCAGAGTAGGTAACCATTACGATATAGGACAGTGGGTCGAGCAGAGAGTGCGAGTCAGAGCAGGTAACCATGACGATATAGGACAGTGGGTCGAACAGAGAGTGTGAGTCAGAGTAGGTAACCATGACGATATGGGGCAGTCGGTCGAGCAGAGAGTGTGAGTCAGAGTATGTAACCATGACGATTTGGGGCAGTCGGTCGAACAGAGAGTGCGAGTCAGAGTAGGTAGCCATGACGATATAGGACAGTGGGTCGAGCAAAGAGTGCGAGTAAGAGTAGGTAACCATGACAATTTGGGGCAGTCGTTCGAGCAGAGAGTGCGAGTCAGGGTAGGTTATCATGGTGATATGTGACAGAGGGTCGAGGAGAGAGTGCGAGTCAGAGTAGGTAACCATGGCGATTTGGGGCAGTTGGTCGAGCAGAGAGCGTGAGTCAGAGTAGGTAACCATGACGATATAGGACAGTGGGTCGAGCAGAGAGTGTGAGTCAGAGTAGGTAACCATGACGATTTGGGGCAGTTGGTCGAGAAGAGAGTGTAAGTCAGGCTAGGTAACCATGACGATATGGGGCAGTTGGTCGAGCAGATAGTGCGAGTCAGGGTAGGTTATCATCGTGATATGTGACAGTGGGTCGAGCAGAGAGTGCGAGTCAGAGTAGGTAACCATGACGATTTTGGGCAGTTGGTCGAGCAGAGAGTGTGAGTCAGAGTAGGTAACCATGACGATATAGGACAGTGGGTCGAGGAGAGAGTGTTTGTCATGGTACGCTACCAGGAGATGTTGAGATGAGAGTTTTAGTCAGGGTTTGTTACCTTTTAGATATTCAACACATGGTCACGGAAAGAGTGTAAGTAGGGGAGGTATTCCAGGAGCTATTAAAAGTTTAGAGGAGAGTGCGAGTAAGGGTACTTTACTCTAGAGATATGCAACGAGGATCGAGAAGAGAGTTCCAGTTAGGGTAATGAGGGTGTGTGCACACTTGGAGACATGACACCGTCGACTTCTTCACTTTTTTAACGACCGATAACATATTGACTGTAATATTTACCAACCTGATATTTTGGAACGATGAATAGTTTGGCATTAGTAAAATGCCGGACCTCGTATATTATAGCAAACTGACGTTAAGTGGTTTGGTTGGTCATGACCCAAGTAAAATGTAGGTGTGAGCTTTTTGTGTGTAGGTAAATTGTTACATATGATCTTCCGGCGTTCTGTTGCAAATACACTGACGGTACTCTTCGTTTGTGACAGCGCTACATGCACTTTAAAAGGTTGTAGCGGACGTTAATTTTACTTTGGTGTTCACTTGTACCTCAACAGTATCTTTTAAAAAATGTAACAGATAATTCAAAATTTATGAAACATATTATGATTGAGTGAACACATGTACACAGATCAGTGAGTATTGCGAGAGCGAAGAACAATAATTGTTAAGTTAAGTCATGATAATTGAATCATATTGTTTTCTGATCGAGGTCATGTAGTTCATTTTTGTGTCAGAATCTACAAGTTTTGTCCATGGTACAGAATTCATCAAAGCTACCTATGAAAAGATACGAAACCCGGAAATGATCGAGCGGAACAAGTTGAAGTTTACATATTGGTACGATTTGCATTCGGCTGCGAGCTATCTAAGCTACGACATCATTATGAAACGAAGCGAGCGGGGGACTAGGATACCGGTTTCCCTATATCAATCGGTTCCCGCATTAACTATGATTCGATTCGACCAGGGTACTAACTAAATGTAATGACTATGAGTACGATTTGACTTAAATAATAGCTGACGCTGATTAACTGGGGAGACGTTTTAACAGGGCAAGAGTAACCTGGGCTTAGTACCGTTAACCAGGGATAGATTTGACTGGGATACGATTTACCTAGGGTACGTATCGAAATATGTGCAAATTCACCAGGTTCGTACCAACTTACCATTTATCGTCTTAATTTCAGGAGGAGGAGAAAAAGGAGAGCGAGAAGGCCGAAATGAAGCAGAAGGTACAAGAGGAGATCAATATGCTACAGCTGAACCTCAAACGTCTGCAGAAGGACGGACCGGAAGAGCGCAATCGGGAGATTGAAGAGCAGCTGTTGCATCTGAAGGTTAGGAATCAGTAAATCAGCTATAAATTGGATTTTTCGATCTCTTGTTTGAGGCGCCACTAATCGTTTCAGATTCGTACTTCGCAGAAAATGTTGGTTTGCTCACAACGTAACGTACAGAAGTTAGCACGACTTTTTCATGTTATATTATCTGCAAATTGAGTATCTGCGAAAATAAGCATAAAGAACTAAAACAGTTCCTAAATTAAAAAAAAAATATGAATATTCCACCCCAACCCATGTAAGTAACTGACAATTGATAAATGGAACTATTACATATAAGACCAATCACAATAAGAGGTATCTAACCTCAATTTACCGACATATAACCTCCAGGGAACAGTCGAAGAGATGACGTTTGCCAACCGGCAGCTCAAGTCAGACCTGACGGACGCGCAGACGAACCTGGCCCTGCTAAAGAGCGACATGGCCGCTGCTAAGCAACAGCTCAACGACAAGTTGCACGAGCTAGATATGTACGATTTATATTGCCATTAGTTTTAGTTTGAACTGTTAATATTTAGCTATATTGCAGCGAAAGCCCTACACTTTAAGTTACATTATCTAAAAACCTATGACATGCAGTTCAAAAAATGAAAGCACTGTTATATAGCAGCATCATTCTTATGATGAAAGCAATAAAATAGCCCCCAGTAAATCGATTTCTATGTTAACAGTGAAAAGCACATTGGCCGAAAAACGGATGTAGGCGTGTGCTATCTATCATAATGTGATGCCAAAATTATTATCAATAATAATAAATTACCATACCTCCTACAACAACGGCCTGTCTGTTTTTCAGTTTGTCTGCTTCTTGCTTCGATTTTGTTTGCCTTTTTATCAGTTCACTTGGTTTTACCATCTGGAACGTTTCATAAATGGTAGTTCGTATATGAAACAACTAGACAAATCTGCAAACTAGTTCCTTTGACAATTAAAGTCTATTTCACACACATTCATGTTCAGGGAGAAAGAAGCGGTCTCGGACTATCAAAGAGAGCAGGAAAATCTCACCAGACAGCTTCACCTACTGCAGTGAGTAGAACCGACAAGGACAGAGTTTATATCTGATGGACAAAATCATAACTTCACAGTGGTCTCCCCTGTAACATCCTAAATTTAAGGGAGATAACTGGGTGGCTCTTTTTAAACACAAAAAACTTACTATCCACTTTATTTATTGTTTTCTATTACAGTCTCTATTCATTGTAAATGATTTCGAGGCATTAAAAACAATAACGTTAAAATATGAAGAAAAAAAACAACAACATAATTTTATATCTACGAGTTTCAATAAAAAAAAGAAGAAACATGATGCCTTATAATAATAAACTTGTTGTCACTCATCGGACTATTTTAAAAATAATAATCAGGAGCGAGTTGGTTAGCATGCTTTAAAAAGTAAACGCATGCAATCTTTTTGAAGTGTACAGATGTATGGACATAACAAGAACATTTTTTTTTGTTCATGGCAATTTCAGCGACGCTAATAAGCGTCTACACGACACAAACGATGATCTTCGTGAGGCCATGGAGACGATACGCCGAGCCTCACCTATACGCCAGCCGTCGATTACGGTAGGGTCGGCTATTGATATGCATTTAGTTATGCAGCAGTCCCTTGTGGTAGATTTGGCTATGTTAATGCAATGCTATGCAGCAGTCCAATACAGTAGGTTTGGCTATTGTAACGCATTTAGTTATGCAGCAGGCAAATACGTTTGGTTTGCTATTGTAACGAATTTAGTTATGCACCAGTCCAATACGTTATCTTTTGCTATTGTTACGAATTTATTTATACAGCAGTGCTTTACGGTAGGTTTGGCTAGTGTAACGCATTTAGTTATGCAGTAGTCAATAACGGTAGGTTTGGCTATTGTAACGAAATGAAATGCGACAATCCATTGCGATATAACACAATTTATGCAACATTCGATTACGATTTTGATGCTTTTTGGTGGGTTGTGTTTGATATACTACTTTTTTGTACAATACGTATTTACAGTTCTTTTGCATTACAATGCACGCGTTCTAATGATTGAATTGAAGAAGAATGCTTCTTTTTTTCAGTCGGCCGTCAACTCGGTACGCAACTCGATCCCGGCCGACTATCGGCGGGGGTCATTGATGAGCGAGTACTTCATGAGCACGCCGTTGTACGTATGACAAGATTCCTCTGCTTGTGTTTGTCTAAGGAAGTTTGGCTTTTAAGTTAATTGATTATATTGTGTTTGTATTTTGAAATCACTGTTTTTTTTTTACAACTGCTATACAGTCTAACCTGTCAATAAAGACCACTTAAGGGATTTGGTCGTTGTTGTCTGTGTTCACAGGTGGTCTTTATTCGCAGTGTCGATTGAAAGCAATTGAAATGATTGGGAGGAAATCGCTGTGGTCTTTATGGACAGGTGGTCTCTATTAAAAGGTGGTCTCTGGGACAGGTTTGACTGTACATATAAAATCCTTGTTTGAAGGGGTTGAAGTAAAACGGGTTATATATATCCAACATTGATTGCATCAAATATTTCACGTTGGAAAGGAAAAAGTTATTATATAATATGAACCAACATCAAAATGACGTCGACTGCATGTATGTGACGTTGCCTTTACTAACACAGGAGGGAAGCCCATATTGTTTCATTTATTTTTTATTAAATATGCTATAATAGAGACAGGGAGTTCAACTTCGTTTGCCGTTAAACTAGACCATCTTTACTGTAAACCATGTAAACCATGTAACTCGAACAATTTTCAACGTATCAACTACAAACCGGTTGTTTTCGAAAGCTAATAAAATAACTTATCAGAAAAAGATAACATCAGAACCATTGATCCAGCAGTATTTCGATACCAGTGGATACCCTCCTGAGTTTACTAATGTCTGTGTTTTATATACATCAAAGACATGATTTGTATATGATACTAATAGCTAAACCTATATGTGACGCTGCGTTTACGACCAAGCCGTTAGTTTGCATGGACGTCACGCAATTTTCATGGACGAGATGCTATTTTATATGACAGTGACGCTGAATGTTTGACATAGATCCTTCTCATAATTCTAATGACGCTGAAGCAGTGTAATAGCGAGCACTAAATACTAGTAATACTAACTATGTTAGTATGCTTGATTGGTGACATTCACATGTTTACTTTTTTTTATATTACAATATGGTACACTCCACCTGATATTTTATTTCGAACAAAGGTTACGTATACGTGATATGTTCATTGTATATTATCTAAGTGGCTTAGGTTACAATATACTAATTATGTCGCATTGGAAAACGGTTCCGTAAGTCACTCTGACCATAAGTCTCCTGATACCGATACTTACACTTGAGTCAATGAAATCGAACAAAAAGTTGTCTATAAAGAATGCTAAAAGACCGTTAACTTTTCAAATGATCCATATGTATCTATTATTTTTAAATATACAACATAATCCGCTCCAGGGTCCCGCCTTTTCAAAGATCTTACGACGTTTAAGTAAATACAACTATTTTCTGTAGCCTCCGATATTAGACATGCATAAAGAGTATGTGCGAAAAAGGAAAGAAATGTGGAATATACCAATACAATCTTTACCATTACTTTTAGTTGTCACAGATTGATGTAGGTGATAAGCATATGTGGCTCGTTCTGAGAAAACTGGACAAAATGCTTGTGCACAAATTGTCATCCCAGATTAGCCTGTGCAGTCCGCACAGGCTAATCAGAAACGACAATTTCCGCTGTTATGGCATTTTTGTTTAAATAATGTCTCTTCTTAGCGAAAATCCAGTTTAGGCGGAAAGTGTCGTCCCTGATTAGCCTGTGCGGACTGCACAGGCTAATCTGGGACGACACTTTACGCAAATGCATTATGCCCAGTTTTCTCAGAACAAGACACATATATGCTTCGTTAAAGAATGTGTCGTTATCTAAAATTAGTTTGACGATGTTAAATAAGACGGGCTTCAAGATGGGAACCTCATAATTTGTTGTAAAAAATATCATTTACGTATTTCCAAAATATTTGAAAGATAAATATTGACCCATATGAATGCAATTTGCATCATAATCAACAACAGAATTGACACGCTAACGTTTAAAAAAATCCAAAGAAAAAATATATTACTCAAATAAATGCAATTTTCAGAATCCGCTCGAAGATTTGTTCGATTACGTTACAAAGCTGTCAAATAAACTATAAGACCACACACTTTTCAAATAATCCAATTATTCCTAATTTATGCATAACGCAATTTTCCACAGAATTCGCTCAATGATCGACACGCTACAATGTGTTGCCAACAAAGACCGCCTCTTCCAAAAATATTTCAAACTATAAATAACTTACCCATAATGCCATATATACAGAATCCGCTCGAGGCTTGGTTCGACCCAGTCGCTGGTCGAGGAACCCGAGCACGCGCCCGTGACCGTGCAGACCGTGCAGTCGATGTCACGTGGTTCGCCGAGGATGGTGTCCGTAAAACTGCCGCATCAAGACACGTGCGAGTCCGATGGGGGTATGCTGGAAGATATAGGTACGATCATTTGTGGCGTGTTCCGAGAAAACTGGGCAAAATGCTTGTGCGTAAAGTGTCATCCCAGATAAGCCTGTGCAGTCCGCATAGGCTAATCAGGGACGACACTTTCCGCTTTTATGACATTTTTCGTTTAAATGATGTCTCTTCTTAGCGAAAATCCAGTTTAGGCGTAAAGTGTCGTCCCTGATTAGCCTGTGCAGACCGCACAGGCTAATCTGGGATGACACTAGACGCACAAGCATTTTGCCCATTTTTCTCAGAACACGCCACATGTTTATAAGAACGCTTTTAAAAGCTCCTTCGGGCATATTTGTAATTTAAAACTATTATAGTACTAGTGGTTGGGATGAATATGATTTTATTAAGTTCAAACATTTTTATTTTAGATCGATTGCATCAAAAGCCTAAGGCTTTCCTATCCACCATATCTACAATAATTTGATTAGTAATTTTATTTGGCACTGATACACAAATCATGGTATGATACAAACAAATAGATACATACTAACAAATACTGATGAATTACTAGTTAAGTAATACATGGCATAATATAACAGATATAAGTTCAAATAAATAAATATTACCATGAAATGCTAATCATTACCAGGGATAACACAAAAAAGTGAAAATGATTTCACTTATTTTCATTGTGGTCCCAGATATTTTGGCAACCTGACACAGAAAGTCATGTTACTTGTATCAGTGGTAATTACCATGTACCGGTAAGCACAAAAATACTAGTTCAGTTAGGAATGCTTAATGCGATCACATTATATATATATATCACATGTTTATGAGTATCACATTTAATGTTGCATCACAGATTTGTCAGTCATACTTTAAGCCTACTACTTTGAAGACATTAAATATTATTTAAAAAAATGCAGTGATCGAAGATTTATATGCAGTAAAGTAAAACATGGACAGTGTTTAACTAAAATTGGAATAAAACAGGTACACTAATTAAAGCTAAGTTAAAATGACTGTGATAAAATCAACTGGCCATTAAGTGGGTTTTGATGGCATGCTTAAACGAGTGGGAAGATTCGATATCCCTAAGTGATTGTGGGAGACTGTTCCACAAAACAATACCATTGTTAGCAAAATATTTCTTACCAAAACTTCCAATTTTTGGTAAAGAAAATCTCCCAGTGTCACAAAAACTATAACTCATATCAAGTGAACCGGTCACAGGGAGTGCAGACACTCTAGATCTGGTACATCGGTCATGGGCCAAATTAATTGTATTTCATTAAAACTATTCGAAAAAAGCTCTTGTTAAAAAAAAAAACGTGCACAAATAATGATTTGTGTATCTCATCTGAGCACGATGCGCTCGTGGTGAACGATTGTGGTAGGTGGCTCTCCGGCGTCCGTATTGATTGAAAATTCTGAAATATAGAATATTTCCAGTTTTAGTGGATATGGTTTTCACAGATTGCTTCCCTTACATGTTTTCTCAGATTACTTCCCTTACACCACTGGTCGTTGTTTATAATTTTAATGCAAGATATTCCGAAACGATTGTCCACATTATTTTGTATTAATGCACTTCTCATGCACATATGTAATCATATTTTACTTTTAAGATTAAAGTCACGAAAAGCCAACATTTTGTTGATACAAATTCAAATGTTAAAAGTCTATATCTTTAACGCGTACATCTTTAAGAAATAAATCTATAATTATTAACAAAATGGAATAAATGTGTAACATTATTATTAAAACACTATAATAGTTTATTGATAAACACTTTACATTGGTTATACAGAGATGTCAGCATTAAAAAAATCCATTCTTGATTTTCATGTTCTATTGATCTATGTATTATAGAAATTTCATTTTACTACGGCAATGCTAGTTTTTAACATAAAACAAAGATTAAAATATACTTATGGTCATAACATATCTATATTATCTTGCTAGCCCACTGTTTTCAGACAGCGGCCATTCCACGCTCCGAGACAGCAATGACCCCGACCCCGACAGCGAGGCGTTCCTCAATGACGCAGAAACCATGCACAGACTTTTGGCGGGAAAACGCGGTCACAGTCGGCTGCGTTCCAGCCAGCCGCCTTTATTAGAGGTAATTATATTTCTAAGACATGCATCTTAAAAGTAGGGCATAGTTAACCAATATATACGTTCTTAAGAAATGAAACTCTTGCATTGTGTTTAATTTGCATACGTAACACGATGACACGTAAAACAGACATGTAATAGCACGAGGCCACGAGCACAGAAAAAAATAGGTATGGACAAGAATTCGAGGCTATTCTTTCTATTTGTGAAGCAGATTTTTATCTAGTCTACCGGAAATTTCTAAAATGGCCATCGCCCCCAGAAGACTCGTAAGGAGTGTCCTGGGTCTTTTAGTGCCCGGGTGAAGCAACTTATACACTGCACCTCGGTTTAACGTATCATGCGAAAGACGAATAAGTATGTTAGGGTTAGGGTTGAGCGTGGGATCGAACCTGCGACACTTGATTTCGAGTAATTCGAGTGTAAGGTATTCAGCTTAAGGTGGTCGATAATCCAGCTTTCAAAATGTGTTGCTTTCGTTTTCATGAAAATGGCGTAGAGGGACGTTGCACAAGAAAATTCAATATTGAAAATTCTGAAAAAAAACTATTAAAGGGTATTGAATGGGCTTCGACAACAGCGAGATGATCATCAACATGCTGTTATCCATTTGTTATAACCCCACCACGATGATTATCAGTTGGGATTTGTTTGTTTGTTTCTTATGTTTGTGTGTATGTATGTTCGTATGTGTAGGAATTCACGAACCCGGTCCATAACGTTGTTGTGCATACGGGATTTAGAAATAATTGGCATAACTGATCATATATATGATCGTATCCGGTCCATGACGTCATAATGCATGATTTGATTTTTAAAAGATGGCGAAATTGATCATCACAGGTCAAAGTCATAGTTTACACTTGAAGTTTGTTTCACGTATCATCATCATATTGGCATATTATAACCCTCAAGTCTTTGTCAAGTGACATAAACGACTAATGGTGAAGCAATCACGTCCTTTCGGCACATTATTTTTGTCAAATATTTCTTAATTTTCATTTATCGTTAAGTGAATAAAAACGCCAACTTGTCGGCGTGCTATTGGCTGGTGCGTTTGTAAGTGAGAGGGAAGTGAAAAGACGCGACCATCCCAAAACTGTGCTTTCCATGTTGTTATGACAACTATTTTCATGGGATTGTCATTGAAAAGTGTCATTTTGATTTATATATGTGAACAAAATAGTTTTAACAAGGTCTGAAATAAAAATAATCTGCGAAACTTTAAATAATTTCCAAATTATGTTATCTTAGACCGCCATTTCCGCCTGAAGAGGGACGTAATTGTCACAATTAGTGGGCTGGCAATAATTATTGCTTCCAAATTGAAGACTAATTCATCGAAATAACGTCGACAATTTACTCATATTTCAGTAAATACATCCATTTGTATGAAGTCATTAGCATCAATTTTAAGAAGTCTAGTTTATACCTCTTGTCGCCAACACATATCTTTAATGGTAGAGTGCTATTGAATTAGTAGGAAAATACTTTATGAAGCAGCTCCATAAATATAGACGACCTTTTCAACAAGAAAGAATAAAATTTTAATTGGATCCAATTATTTTTACTCGTTTACAACCAGGTATAAGATTCCAAGCAGCAATTTTAACATTAAAGGTAGAAAATAGAAAAGATAATGTACGGATAAATACTTGTGTAATGATATATTTAATAAAAAAAAAGGAAAAAAAAGTTAACAACTATACGTTAATGATTGTGTGCAAACCGTTATAACAAATTGATCGAGTTATTAATTAGTATTAATGTCACTGTTGTGCCGTTATCGGCCAGGTCTTAAACGGCATAAAATGCGAAAAAAAGTCTTACATTTTTGCAAGGCCTTCCCTCCAATAATAACTTAAATTTTGATCCAATGAAAAACCTAGCATGCTCTTACTGCAAGCTATATCTGTCTCTGTGATATTATCTTCAATTTGGAATGTTGTTTAATTTTGCCTACTTAGGAGCTGAAGTATATGGAAATCTATTATGCACATAGTCTAGTGATGTAAATTTTCCCGAGCTATCGAAGTGCAGGTTTTACTCTTAGAGTGTCAGAAATAATTAAATTAAATCTTTGGCTAAGAAAGGAAAGGGCTCGCTTCGCTTCGCTCACGCCGCCTCTAAATAGCGAAATATGTTTCTGTATGACTATTACATAAATTAGTTTCTCTAGTATTATGTCTCACTATTACATAAGTTAATTTCTCTTAAAAGGGTTCCTGAATCTCTAAAATGCTCTTTTCAGGACGACGCCGACGAGGACAATGAGACGGAGAGCGAGTTTCCGGCGGACCTTGAAGGGAAGCCGTACCGGAGCGTCCTGGATGCCCGTCGGCTCGGGTCCGCCTCCAGCCGCTCCTCGTCGTCACGCAGCTCCAAGTCACGTGACGGCTCCCTGGGACGCTCCCCGAGACGCCAGAGCACGCTGACGCAAGATGTAGGTCATGTTGTATAAGCTTACAACTGATTCACGTGTTTGGACATGTTTTTTTCTCTTACAACTAATTCACGTATTTGTTCGATTATGTGTTACCCTTTGAACTTGTTTTTCATGTATAAAAAGTCCTACTTTTCTAATGAAATATTCTTTTTAAAGACGTCGTCTTCAAAGATTTTTTTTAATTATCTCTGCATTTTATTCATTAAGTTCAATTCCCCGAGGCTCATGCAATTTTTTTCCAAACTTTTAACCTCCCTGGTAGGCCAACACAACTTCAATGAGAATGATATCCTTGAAATAACACTGCGAGAAAGGCCAACACATATTTGTGTATTTTCATAAAAATATATAAATGTATCCCTAAATGTTTGAAACATTCTCGCTTTTTATATTTCTTACAAGTAATGACAATTTTAAATGTAGTATATCGTATCGGATGTTATTAAGGAATTCAAACGGTTATTCATTACGCGATTAATCTGTCCAAGCGGCGTTTGCTTTAACATTAATGACGTGTGATGACGTACTCTTTCCATGCAGCCTTCACTTTACCTTTAACGCTGTTGGCGCGTTCTTCATTAGCCACTGCCACCACGTGTGAAAGTTGTTCCGATTTATTGCAAAACATGTGTAAGTCTTTGATTGTAATTCGCGCCATTTGGTATGAATTAAGGCACGTCGAACTACAAGCAGACGGATATAATACAGCTGTTAGCAAGCGAAAACGCGGAAAGTAAAAACGCCATCGAGTGAAAACGACCTCTTATACAAAAAAAAACAAACAAAAAAAAACACACAAGTTCAAACTGCCCAAATAAAAACAGTCTGGAGTTAAAACGGTTTTAATAACCCCCCCCCCCCNGTATGTTCAAGGTCGTGCTAGCAGGGGACGCTGCGGTGGGGAAATCCAGCCTCATAATGAGGCTCTGCAAGGGGAAATTCTTAGAAAACCTTAGCTCGACATTAGGTAATAATGACTGGAGATATCATGGACTTCAAACAGCAATGCTTTAAATAGTTTTCTATTATATGTTACAACTTTTGTTTGATAACGGAAAATTGTTTCAATCGGCAAATCCAACTGTTTGTTTAATATGTTCGCGTTGTATGTGCGTGGTTACTTATACACGAGTGTCTCGCTCTTGCAAGGTGTCGATTTCCAGACGAAAATGATCGAGCTGGACGGACGGACAGTTGCTCTTCAGCTTTGGGATACTGCCGGGCAAGAAAGGTGATATAACTGGTCTTTATTTTTTTTGTTTTTCTTTTATTCAAAAATCATGTTGCTTATCTCGGGGCACATAGTTTCATTCATAAACATGACTTTTGTGAGGGTTTTGTTGGCGAATGCTCCTTTAGCTATAAATACGTTCGTTTCTATTCATATATCATTGTAACGCTTCTTTGTATTTTGTCAACGTATATATCCATTGGCCTTCATATGTTGACAAATATATAGTTCACACATTAAAGCAAAATAGATGCATGTGTGCAAGAATAATATGATCACAACAACTATTAGCTGAAAATAAATAAGTTATAAATAAGCAAATGAAGATAAACTTCAAATCGCACTATATGCAATATAGTATTACATCCACTGTTATATAACAAACACAATAAAGGGCAGTTCATAACATGAATAGATGCGAGTTTGAAAAAAAAACACTACGAAGCAATGTTGCAACATTGCTTCGTAGTGTGTTTTTTTTCCAAACTCGCATCTGTTCTTATGAAAATACACAAATATGTGTTGGCCTTTCCCTCAGTGTTAATGGATATCATTTTTATTGAAGTTGTATTGGCCTACCATGGAGGTCAAAAGTTTGGAAAATAATTGAATAGAATAAGAAAAATAAAGATTGAACCTTGTCAAATAAGTGGGACATATATCTCGTTACATCTGCAATACGGTCTATATGTTGCTGTTTGACAAAACTAGCGCGATTGAGTAAAGCAAGCCGTATAAATACATACTATCTGGCAATAAGCTGGTATTTAAGTGTGTATACTCAAATGGCCACAGTTATTAATGCATGTGACTAACGCATTCACATTTCTGCATTAACTAAAAGTGCCTACTTAATGCGGCTACGTGCAAATTCTGTCTTACTTTGCTTCATTTGTACATGTACTTGTTTCAACGACAACGCCGCTTCACTTTCCAGGTTCCGGAGTATCGCCAAGTCGTACTTCCGGCGCGCAGACGGCGTTCTTCTGCTGTACGACTGTACTTACGAGCGTTCGTTCATGAGCATCCGGGAATGGATGGATTCAATCGAGGTAGGGCACCATTCGTCCCTTAAAAAATNTTCCCGCATACATATTTATCATTGCGGACATGAGTTATCAATTTGAAGAGGATATAGGGGTTTGTCGATGATACGTATTTAATAACTGAAAACAAATAAATTCGGAGATACTTTTACATGCTCATATAGTGCTTTTAAACGGGGATCGAACATTTCCTCTTTTGATAGTGTATTGCAAATGAATCCAATTTTTAAAGTCTTCACAGGACGGGTCGATCAAGAAGTTACCCATCATGCTCTGCGCAAACAAGACTGACATGCGCGTGGAATCTGAACAGCAAGGTCGAAAGGTCGTGACCTATGAAGACGGGCAGCGATTGGCCAGGGTATGTGCACATTAAACATTCAAATTATTAGTGTGGAAAAGTATAAATGTCATAGAAAATATCCGTTCAAGAAACGTTATTTTCCTCGTCAATAGGTGTGTGAGGGTCGAGGGCATCCCTCTCCACACCGTACATAGTTTGTAAGCAATATGTGCATATAGTAAAAGATATCATATTTTTTTCAATCAATAGCTTTAAGCTTTTAATACTCTTATAATAAAAAAATTGACAATACAATAGTCATAAAGTCACGTATCACAACTACTGAAAAAGAGGTAACAATAGTTCCCACTCTTTACTTTTACGCAAACCGTTAAAATAGTTGATTTCATTTAGTACGTGATAATTCTTGGTCGTAATGTCAATTATAGATTCAGTTTCGTATAAATTGTAAATTTATTTGCAATAAGCATTCTCATGAGGTATTAGATATCTTGGTATACATAGTTTCATAAATTTAATTGGACATTACAGGAATATGGTGCGTTATTTATCGAGACGAGTGCTAAAGAAGGAACAAATATCGGAGAATGCGTCACCGAACTTACTAGGTAGGTCTATTACTTACAATTAAGGTCTCTCATACCAACTTGAAAGGTTTTCTCAGTGTTATTTCCCTTAATTGCACAAAGTTTCATACTTCAGATGTCACACTTTAACCTTCATTATAAATAATGTATCGTCCAATACGTTTCCTAAATATCATTTAATATTCGCCAAAATAATGATGTGTTATGATGATAACGCTTAAATAATATTGATGATAATTTCGACAATGGGCTGACAATGATGATTATTATAATGGTTTTGGTGATGATGATGGCTGTGATAAAGATGATGATAATTATAATTCAAAATTATAAATGAGAAAAACCATACAATAATGAAGAATTATGATGATGGTTTAAAAGATTATGAAGATTTTTATAATCATGATAATTATGAGTACGGTGATGGGGATGATAATGGATGTAATTATGAAAACAAGCTAAAGTAGAAAATGGATATTATAATAATAATAATAATAATAATAATAAAAATAATAATAATAATAATAATAATAATAATAATAATAATAGTAGTAATAATAATAATAATAATAATAATAATAATAATACTAATAATAATAATAATAATAATAATAATAATGATGATAATTTCGATAATGCTGATGGCGATAGTGATGATGGAAATGATCATATACTGATACATGTGTGTATATGTTACATGGCACTATTTAAGGTTGATGCGAGCCAACGAAGATCTCGAGGTGAAAACGTGCGGCCTTCAGTTACACGACAAGAGCAAGGAGCGCAGCAAGGGCTGCTGCGCACGTTAGGCACGCACGTGCAATGTCAACGTTACTTCGCAGAGTTCATTAAACACGTGCTGATGAAACGTGTCAGCGGCTGTTCTGTCTCTCAATGTATATTTATTTGTCATTATATCGAGATTTAAGCGTACCTTGTTTCACATGTATACATCTATTCAGTAGAATTTATATTTTCCGAAAATACAGTGTTGACGTTACTACACACGTTGTGTTGTTTAATTGATGGAGGGTACGATGAAATGTAAAATGTCTCGATCGTAATTTAAATTTATGAAAAAGTACACATTATGTCTATGCATTTATTCTCTTTTGTTAGAAAAAGTGCACAATTATCTGTATGCATTTATTCTCTTTTGTTAGGAAAAGTGCATAATTATGTCTATGCATTTATTCTATTTTGTTAGGAAAAGTGCACAATTTTGTCTATGCATTTATTGTTCTTTTGTAAGGAAAAGTGCACAATTATTCTATGCATTTATTCTCTTTTGTTAGGAAAAGTGCACAATTATGTCTATGCATTTATTTTCTTTTGTTATGAAAAGTAAACACTTATGTCACTTCTCTTTCGTTAGGTGCCAACAAATGGATTAGATGTTCTTCGGATTTGCTGCAATTTAAAACTGTAAAATGTATTAAACATATTTTTATTTTTTAAATTCCGCCCGCAGTTTACGTTTTGCTCCGCACCCGATTTTTGTTTCACCGAAGAACTATTTTTCTATTTACTTTGGTTAGACCTACTTTGTTACGTCTTTCGTATAACGGTTCATGGTACAATACGAGCATTACGCTGTTTGGTAGTTTCTTAAATGAAGAAATAAAAGCATGAAGTGCACACATAAGACAAAGTTAAACTATAAGTGATCCTTAAAATCAAAGACCTATCAGGTCTTTGTTAAAATCTACTGCGATTTTGTTCAGAAGGTCGAAGATAGCGGTAAAGTTTGTTGACGATATGGCTCCAATTCTTAAAACTGACAGTATTGCAGAACTGGTCCAAGAACTATATACCCTGCCCTAAGTTTGTCATCCACGAGTGACAGTAGAAAATAAACGTTTGCAAAAGTAATTTGTAGTGTTTACAATCACTAACGCATTTAAATGGCAATCACCGGACCAGATTAGGGTATTACGAGGTCATTATTGGTAACGAAGCTGTGAATGTTAATGGCGGAACTGTTAATGGCAAAATTAATATGGACACACTATGTATTTTTAATTTTTTGCTTTAGACTCGTCTTTGATTATATCGAAAATGGAATAACAAATATTTATTATTTTATTGCGCTCGCTCCCTCAAAGGCCAAGGGCCATAATCCGTTGATCAACTGATCAATTTGCTGGGACTTATATGGGTATTTGTATCGTGTTTATGTCGTGTTATGAATATATTGTATATAATTCGCGATGATTAGAGTGTTTTGTTTTATTGAACCAATTCCAATCTTAAGATTGATCACAAATTCGCAATTTTTATAATTATTCCAAGATGATTACGTATCATGAGCAAAGTCATATTTTGCGTCATTACTGCACATTTGTACATACTTACACGTGGTGGGGTATACTTTTTATTTAGTTTTAAATTTTAATTCTTTGAGGCGGGCCTCAATTTTGGATTCATTGTAAAGAAGGTCGCATTTTTATTGTGAGCAACTTGTTCATTTTAGATGGTAAGAGTTCTGAAAAAAACACAATATACAAACGGGAGACATGTGTTGCCTGTATTTTTTGTTTTATGAGTAAACGCAATTTTAATCAAAGTGTTAACGTTGTCATTATTTTACAAATTAATCCATTTATGCCTGGTGGACTCTCCCATCCTTCTAAATTGGATCAATTTATTTCCAAAATTAGGGATGTCTAGTATATTTATTTCTATATTTAGAATATTTCTTACAGAAATTCCTTAAGACAAACAGCGCAGACCCTGATGAGACGCCGCATCATGCGGCGTCTCATCTGGGTCTACGCTGTTTGACAAGGCCTTCTTTCTAGACGCTAGGCATAAATGGGTTAACCGACAACCAACCGAAGCAAGACAACATTTTATCTTACATGTCCGTTTGTAAAGTTACAACTTTGTTTCTTAAAGTTTTATTTCATATTGAGGTCGATATATACTTACAAGTTAATGCTCAGCATGCAAATTGTGTGTCCCGTATCATTTTATTTAAACTCAAAATGTTGTTTTATTGTTATATATTTTATGTGCAATGTATAATGCAACAAACTCTATATGTTTCTGAAAACGCATGTCTTAACACATCGTTGACATTTCATATGTAGAGTTTTATTTTCATGGATGAATACGGTACACATACTTGTTTTGCATTGCCCCTTAGTCACAATATACCGGTACTGTCTACCACATATCCATTATTTACATTGTAATATCCAGATGTGCATGTCTGCTTATTTTCATACAAGCGAATGTAAGAAATTCAAGCATGTATCCATGTTCCTTTTCTAAGTGTGTATTGTTTATTGCTATCATGTTTCAACTCGCGAACAAAAATGACCGTGTACAGTAATTTTTGTCTAGGTCGGGTGTAACAAGGCAATCTAAAATATATAGGTTATTACGCAAGTTGTTATTTCATATACTATTTTATTTCAACCAATATTTTATTTCATAAATATGTCATTAAACGAGTTAGTAATTGTGTAAGCCGGTTGGGTAAGCCATCTAACGAGACTGGTACAAGTCTCTTTAAATTATCGTGAGACTTGAAGTCTTTTTCTTACCGAACTATTTTACGTAATGTGAACCAAACCTTCGCGGAATGACTTTTCTTGAAGAAACCGGCCGATCATCATGTGTGTGGGTACTTCCATGACAGTAGAGTCTTTATTGTATCGCGTTCTGAGAAAACTGGGCATAATGCTTGTGCGTAAAGTGTCGTCCCAGATTAGCCTGTGCAGTCCGCACAGGCTAATCCGGGTCGACACTTTCCTCTTAAACTTGATTTTCGCTAAGAAGAGACATCATTTAAACGGAAAATTTCGTAAAAACAGAAATTGTCGTCCCTGATTAGCCTGTGCGGACTGCACAGGCTAAACTGGGATGACAATTTACGCACAAGCATTATGACCAGTTTTCTTAGAACGCGACACACATATCAATTGATTATATTGAAATATCCAGATGTGCATGTCTGCTTATTTTCATACCAGCGGATATAAGAAATTCATGCATGTATCCATGTTCCTTTTCTAAGTGTGTATTGTTTATTGCTATCATGTTTTAACTCGCGAACAAAAATGACAGTGCACAGTTATTTTGTGTAGGTCGGGTGTAACAAGGCAATCTAAAATATATAGGATATGACGCAAGTTGTTATTTCTTTTTTTTATTATTTCAAACAATATTTTGTTTCATAAATATGTTATTAAACGAGTTATGAATTGTGTAAGTACTGGAAGGGTAAGCCATCTTACGAGACTGGTACAAGTCTCTTTAACTTATCGCGAGGCTTGAAGTCTTTTTCTTACCGAACTATTTTTCGTAATGTGAACTAAACCTTCGCGGAATGACTATTCTTGAAGAAAGCGGCCGATCATCATGTGTGTGGGTACTTCCATGACAGTAAAGTGTGTCGTGTTCTGACAAAACTGGGCAAAATGCTTGTGCGTAAATTGTCATTCCAGATTAGCCTGTGCAGTCCGCACAGGCTAATCAGGGACGACAATTTCCGCTTTTATGGATTATTTTGTTTAAATGATGTCTCTTCTAAGCGAAAATCCAGTTTAGGCGGAAAGTGTCGTCCCGGATTAGCCTGTGCGGACTGCACAGGCTAATCTGGGATGACACTGTACGCACAAGCATTTTGCCCAGTTTCCTCAGAACACGACACAAGTCTTTATTTGTGACCAACGCTTTAGTTGCTAGTAAACTTTATAATTATATAAAATTGTTATTGCTTTCGGATTTTGTCATATACTATTAATAATCGTCTTTAACTTATCAATCAATTGTTGATTGGTAATTTTGGTTTTGATTGTTTGTTTTTTAAATTTTAATTGTTGTTGTTGTTTTGCGTTTGTTTGTTTTTTGTGTATTGTTTTATTACTTTTAAATTTAAGATTTATTTTATATTTCAAATTTCAAATGGACCGGTAGCACAATATTATTTTATTTTTACGTGCATGTTTTTTGTCATGAACCGTTTTTTGTTTAATTATTCAGATAATAAAGACTGAATGAAAAAATTTTATTGCGTTGGCATTTTCCTCATATCTGACAAACTAAAAAATGTTCACGCTGCATGAGATTTTCTTTTTATTAGATCTATTGGATATATTTTAAGGAACACATGGCCACGTGTTACGTACTCCCAGAAAACTGTGAATGCATGTTCAGAACTTCAAAATAGAAAACTGAATCTTTTAAAGACAATTTTGATTCCAGGCAGTGACCACAAACAAAATCGTTGATTTGTGTCCACAGGTTTAGTCACTCTATCATTGTAAAAAATATTCATGCTAATCCTCACCCCTTTCAAATGTCGTTTATGTACATTAAGGAACTACACATTAAAACTGATGAGCAGACAATCCAACCCCGACAAATACAAATTAGCCTCGCTCCGTGAAAAGGGGTGTTTAATGCATGTGCGTGAAGTGTCATCCGAGATTAGCCTGTGCAGTCCGCGCAAGCTTATCAGGTACGACTCTTTCCACCTAAACTGGATTTTCGTCAAGCAGAGTCTTCCTTTGAACAAAAAATACAATAAAAGCGGAAAGTGTGGTCCCTAATTAGCCTGTGCGGACTGCACAGGCTAATCTGGGACTACATTTTTACGCACATGCATTAAACCCTTTTTTCACAGAGCAAGGCTCATATATATAAAACATCCCTGTTGGAGAAAGTGTAATATTAAAAGTAATGAAATAGATCTATTTCTCTGTCTTTTTTCCCATAAAAGGCGATTTATTTTCATCGCAAAATATTGTTTTACTGCTATTTTACATCATCACGAAGTATTGACTTATTATACCAAGTAAGTCAATGAGAAGTAAAGACGTGTTTCATTTAAAAAAAACAGAACAAGCATAATCTTTTCAGCGTAGCATTTTTATCTTTGTTAATATTAAATGAAATATTGAGAACATTTCCGACCAGTAGGTCCGCATAGAATTATCGCATTTGTAAAAAAAATACTTAAACTGAGCAAAGAAGGAAACGTTCCGCGATGTCTTCATTTTTGGGTGGATTTATGTATACGACAAATAGACACAATTGTCCGCCTAGCGACCGGGAGGTCACGGGTTCAATCCCCACTGTGTGAGCGTTCTTAAAATCTCACCCACACCAAGTACTGGTTCTAGTCCCAGAATACAGACTCGAGAGCGTTTCAAATAGGCCTTAGGCTTTCTATGCAATCGAGCTTAAAATAAATAGGCTTAAACTCAATAGACACAATGTGTCTTGGTTCTGCAAAAAAACGATTTTTTTTTTAACCGCACTTGAACATACATTTTTCCTCAGTAGTTGGCGGTCCAAGCGTTCCTGGAGGATGAATTATTGATGTTTTTTTAACTCATGTGAGAGCTTTTAGGCTGACATGACTCTCTTGTTTTGAAGACATTTCGTGTTTATAAATGTTTAAAGTATATGTCTATGATTTACTTGTCACTGAAATTACTATAACAATAAGGGGTATTAAAACCACACACATGTTAGTTTCCTTTTTTATCTGTTTTATAAATGTTCAATACATTCTTTTCACAATTCTAGATATTCTTAATAACATATCAAAATAAAAATATGACATAAACATTAAATATAACATACACAATTGAAACCTTATCTCAATGCATAAAAATGAAAATGGTTTCAACCACATTTGTTATCTGGATATATGTGTCGTGTTCTGAGAAAACTGGACAAAATGCATGTGCGTAAAGTGTCCTCCCAGATTAGCCTGTGCAGTCCGCACAGGCTAATCAGGGACGACACTTTCCGCCTAAACTGGATTTTCGCTAAGAAAAGACATCATTTAAACGAAAAATTGTTTAAAAGCGGAAATTGTCGTCCCTGATTAGCCTGTGCGGACTGCACAGGCTAATCTTGGATGACAATTTACGCACAAGCATTATGCCCAGTTTTCTCAGAACACGACACATATATTCTAATAACAAGATGTAATCCCGGCAAGAGTTGTAAGAAACAAACGTGTATCATGACGTAACAGATTGTATGACGTATATGACGTTAATTCTATAAAATGTATTATTTTAGGAATTGTTATAATCTGTGGAAAAGCAAATGATATAGTTATTATTAGTAGTAATAATGTGTAGCAAGTGTAGACGGTCTTAAATAAATCAAGGTTTAGTGACTTTCAAATGAATCTATATAAACATATGATAATTATGTAAACAGTGACTTTTATGGAATTATTGCTTTATTGTACATTTCTGCACAATTCATTGAACGTGCCCATGTTGAATATCTTTGCCAAACCATATATATATAGGCATAATGAACATTTGCGAAATATTCGTGGATAAATACTATCTAATTATATATACAGTTCAGATCTCCCCAGCTTCAAATAACAATGCATGACATCGTTATAACACGCACATAAATGTAAAAGCACACACATATAATTAGCATCAGAATAGCTGCAACATTACCTGTCATAGTTTAAGTCTCAAACGTTTTAAACTTTTAAAGAAACGACATGATGTCGGCTTTATTGAAAAGTTTGACTTGTGTCGGTGTACTGTGTTTTGCGTACGTTTTTTTGCGAAGAGTTTTAGAACTTTTAGAACTACAGTCCAGTTCTAGAAATTGACCACCTTAAATAAAGTACGCATATGTGTCGCGTTCTGAGAAAACTGGGCATAATGCTTGTGCGTTAATTGCCATCCCAGATTAGCCTGTGCAGTCCGCACAGGCTAATCAGGGACGACAATTTCCGCTTTTATGCAATTTTTAGTTTAAAAGATGTCTCTTCTTAGCGAAAATCCAGTTTAGGCGGAAAGTGTCGTCCCGGAATAGCCTGTGTGGACTGCACAGGCTTATCTGGGATGACACTTTACGCAAATGCATTTTGCCCAGTTTTCTCAGAACGCGACACATATTACTGACATTGTCATCATAACAGTAATATAGGTGACACCAGCATTTAGATCGACAACGAATAACTTCGAACACAAAACACACACATTTGCAATACACGAGAACAAAAAAAGAAATCTAAATAAAATAATTTACAAAGTTTATATGGGCGTACTTTTTGTCTTTCCCCTGTAATAGTATACACAAACATAGGCCATACACAATTCCTTAAAAACCATTGACTCTGAATAAATAAAAGAAATCGAACAAAACTTGTATTTCTGTTAAAATATAACCTTGAATGTGCCTGAATATATAAAGTGATAGACATATATGTTTATCTTCATCACTTGATAATAAATAAGACAGAACAATAAATAAATACCTGACACATAAAAGGGTGAAAGCACAAATAATAGAATTGGTTCGTTAGAGAAAACTAGTAATAAATTGTGGCCACTGGTTCAATGTTAATGTACTTTAACCCTAATGTAAATGTACTTTAACGCTCAAATATGGCGATAAAACGAGAAATGCATTGTGACAGTTAATTTTTTTAAATGAATTATCTTTTTAAATATTATACATTTCTCTATTAAAAACGAAACAGGTTTCTCTTGTATTTGTTACTTTAAACAAATCTTAAATTCTTGATAATGAAACGTTACACTTCCATTCTGTTTATAAGATACATAATAATACTAACAGACTCGTATATGATTGGTTAAGAAGATCTTAGTATGTCATGAAATGGTTGCTCATCTTAGTTCGGATTCATACAGAAATGCACTATTTTATCATTTCGCTTTCCAGTTTCCACGTATTGTAATAGTCTTGCTATTATTACAGCTTTTTCTTTTTAAATGTAAGTATACCTACATGTATATTATGAACACAAATATATGTGTACTTGAACAATTCATAACTCGATAGGTGTGTACCATTACAACTCAACGGTAAATGTTAATCGACGTTGCTTAAGTAAAGTAAAGACGCCCAATTGTGCGTCACGAATATCTTTCTTCTGTTTTAAAAAAGACCTTCCGTAACAATCACATAAACAAACATAAAACATGTTCTTTGTTAAAAAAAGCATTTTATTTTAAAGGTGTCCGAAGCATGTTATTTACGTCCACCTGTCCCGAATTGAATGCATTTCTTTGTAGCACTAATAGTTCGGCTTCTAAACGTTGTAAAATCAAACGGCTTACACAATACGTGTTGTGACGTATTAAAATTGCGGTTTACGTCGAAATTCACGTTAAGCATGTCACGTTAATAGCCTATCACGTAGGATGAAGCTCTAATCACTGTATAGTCAAGAGTGAAGGAACACTTTCACGTAAACGCATTATAAATTACAACCAACGCTGCTCGCGAATGACGTCGTGACGGACGACTCACTAGTACATGTTTTTGACGTCAAAGACTGTGTTGATTGACGGCAGAGGTCCCGGGTCATTGTAGGCTTGATGAAGGTCGTGCTCAACGCTGAGCATTCCGGTCAGAGCAATGTTCAGAATATCATCGGGGTTCATGTTGTCTGAAAAAGAACGACGTAAAATCAGACGTTATGTTTGGGAAGAGAAATAACGGTAATAATTATATTTAAATATTACATTAAATTAATGAGATTGGAACCGTCTCTATCTCATACTAATCAAATGCTATGAGGTTA
The DNA here is from genome assembly GCA_007657795.1 of Dreissena rostriformis. NCBI lineage: Eukaryota > Metazoa > Mollusca > Bivalvia > Myida > Dreissenidae > Dreissena > Dreissena rostriformis. The sequence goes on from VMBQ01000169.1 coordinate 151,029, forward strand.
TATTTTCCTTTCCACACACACACACACACACAAATGAGTAACTATTATATACTGAACATAAATTTAATTTCATTACATTTAAATTTCGTGGATTGTAAAATTTAGGCTTGTATGATTGTCCATACGTCTGTTTTGGTGTGAATCGTCTTTTTCTTTAAAAATCTCCACCGACGATAGCAATCAATAAATCTTCAGTATCCGAAAATGTAACAAGTGGAAAATAAAGTGTTCTGATAATTGCAGTTTTGCAGTCACCGATTAATTTATAGAAAACTGCCGCCTTACGTCTGTAACTATAGTAACATACCGTGATGGCGGGGACTGTGACAACTGGCGGGGCTGGTGTTGTACAGTCCGGAGTGCTCCTTGTGTCTGTGGGGTCGGTCCAGTATATTCAGAGGATCGTTACTGGTGTAGTCCGGGTACTGACTAAGCTGCGACCGGGCCTGAATCACGGGCACGTACTCGGCCAGCGGTTTCTGGTGGTGACCGAATCCTCCCGTAGAAAACCCGAAATCTGAAATTGGTAGATGACGATGTTTCGAAAAAAGGTTTGTTTAAGCAGATGTTCAACCACACGTTTTGAGACACCGCATCTAAGCAGAATGATGTTAAACAAAACTTTTCGAGGCAGTTCATCCGAGCAATATTTAACGTATGTGGGAAAATATTATGTTGGTGTATAGTTTACATTAAAAGAAATCTCATTCTCGACCATATTCATGTGTCCCTTTTTTACCTGAAGAATTGATAAAAATCATCTACACACATTTTCATCAATAAGACAAAATCTTCAAAAGCAAAATCAGTCTTAATCAGGGCGTGTTGTTACAATTTATTTCAACTCTTAATTTATATTTAGCGTTATAAATATCGAGTTAAATAAGCGGTGACTCGCATCGTTATTGTTTTTAAAAGCAAAAGTGTTTAACGCCCTGGAGTAAATTGCACTCTATATATTCTTTGATTTGCACTTAGTAATACAAATGTTATGGTCAAGGATTAATCACGGCGCAAATTACGCGTACCTTGAGGCGCGTAATTCGCTTGATTGTTCGTATAGCCGCTATTGCTTGACACTATGTTAAAAGCCGATCCCGTCTGCTGTACGCAATTCTGCTGGAAATTATGGACCCCTGGCCCTGACTGCAGGACCGAAAATGGCGGGAAACTATTGTACATGGAATCTGCGACACTGTCGTTGTAATGGTAATTATCGAAGTCGTTCTTCATGGAGTAAAAGCCACCGGGAGCTGCGTAAGGGTTACGGAAGGCACTTCCGGTGCTGCCCCAATGTGAAGGCGTCACGTTACTCAAGTCTTGAGCTGCAAACAACATTATAAAATACAAAACAATGCGTTGTTGAAATCATTGTGCATAGACGAATCGATTTTCAAAATATGCTCAATCGAAGCTCTCAAATACCACGTGCTCGTCTGTTAAAACTAATTTACACATAAGAACGCGTGGAAGCTCGGAAAAGGAAAATAACAATTTGAAAAATTGACCGGTAGATATTAATCAAGAATTCAAGTGACCGGTTAAGGGGTTATATTGTTATAGTGATTTCTAGACCTTGGTTACATTATTCAATCAATTTACTCAACATCTTTGGATACACAATGCTGAACAAACAATGTTCGGCTACGTAATTCCAGCAGAATAAAGGATACAAACTAGCAAGATCGATACAATTAAGGCAAACTGAGAAACAGATGTGTTACACTCACGCATATATGAGAATGTCGGCTGCATAAACGAATGCTGGGATGAGACGCTGTTGTACAGAGGCCCGGGGTTGATGACGGATCCCCGGGTGGGGTTGGGCACGGCGATGCTCGACATGGAGGGGGAGATGGGCGGCGTTAATATTTGACCCGGCATCGGCTGAAAAAAAGGAGTGTGATATTTACCTATAGTAAATAGTTTACAAATGGTATGGAAATGACAAAATAGAAATAGCATATCTCTAAATCTAGAATAATAAATACATATGTAGAATATTTTATTGTACAGTTGAGTCTGTACAAAACGCATGTTCGTGCATTCTGATGACGACATTGTTATTACATGATTTCCAAGGCTGGTTTTATCCTAACTGATTGATTTGGCATTTAAATTTCCAAGAAATAGTTAAACACATTAAGAGTCGAATATTTTTATAACACTTATAATATTATTAAACTTAAATAATATGTTCATTAGATTTATACCTGCGAGCCAACCAGGTCGTTTATCGAACGCAACGGATTCTGGTAGTGCTCTCTGTCCGGAACCGGAAATTCCCTAAAAACGCCACCACCACCGCCCATGTGGCCAGAATTGAACGTCTCTTTTTTCACGTCTGACGTCACGCCCTTTGTTACCCGGTTAGCAACGAAGCAAGTGCTAGGAGTGGTATCCAAGGGTGGGCGCGTACCAACCTCGTCTGCAAGAAATGTGAATATTCTTTAAATAGTATTAATAATAAATTTTGTGTGGAGACAATTTTTCCTAAGTACATGTATACGAGTATATTTGTTTTTGTTCCTGCATGGAGTTTTACACTTTTAAGTTGCCAATAACTGTATTACATGAATGATCAATCACCAAAAATCCACATATCTTTGTACATAAAATAATAAAAAACGAAGTAAAACAAGGATGAATACACAATTGACCATTGAAACTATCAAACCTTTAGAAAGGTAGTTTTTTTGTAAATATATACGTGAATATCCACGTGAATATTCCAGAGAAACCAAGCAAGTGATTTACTAGCATAAAATAGTCTATTACCATGCAGAATTTGTTAAAACCTACCGGCTTTCATGTGTTTGTCTAATAATGTTTGTACTTCGGTCTCCTTCTCGTTATGAAGCTGATTCTCTACTGCCAGAAGAATGTACTCGTCCAACAGCATTCGGATGAGATGGAATGACGCTGAAATGGGAAGAAATAATGAGTCAACGAATGTTAGCGAGAATAACGTGGTATTTAAAGGAGCTACATAATTTAACAGTAATTGACATTGCCAAAAAAACTTAAACAACATATTGTACAAAGTTTATAATAACGTAGGGGAATTTTCGTTTCCTGTTTAAAACATAATAATCAACATGAATGACACATGAAAACCGAAACTATTCATTAATGAAATATACAACATGTGTAATGCTATGTCAGCATGATACCTACCAAAGCATTGAGCATTGTTTAACGTTAGATTATGCATGACTCGAGCGCCAAAGAACGACCATTTCAGCAGGAAGTCTTGGGCGCGTTTCTTGAAGGAGCGGCCATTTTGTTTGCTGGGCTGGAAGAAAGGATTAGATGTTGCGTTAAGCCAATATGGAGTTCATCTTATGAGATCCGATTATCGGACGATTACATGTATATCTTTATTACATGTGAGTCTCGCTGCGAAAAGGGGGTTTAATGCATTGCTTAAAGTGTCGTCCCAGATAGGCCTGTGCAGTCCGCACAGGCTAATCAGGGACCACACTTTACGCTTTATTGTATTTTTCGTTTAAAGGAAGAATGCTCTTGACGAAAATCCAGTTTAGGCGGAAAGTGTCGTTCCTGATTAGCCTGTTTGTACTGCACATACTAATCTGGGACGAACCTATGGGAACTCCACTGGCTTAAAGAAGTTTGGATATTAAACTAACGAGAAATACAATGGTAACGTTTAATACATGTTAATGGACAGATATAATCAAACTGTGACGGACAGTCGGATATGCCGTAGCAAGCAAACGGGATACAAATTGGGATGCATGACCAGGATTTCATAAGACAGGCATTTTTCACATTTACATAATTGTATTTTTAAGCTTCAAGTTTTACCTGAACACCGTGCATTAAAGGCCCATGATAGTCATCTATTAAGCATTTCCCCAACAAGATTGATACAAAATATAACGTCATTGCATCATTTGTCTGGCTGATTTTTCAGATGAAAAAAAAACACCCAGAAACAACCCAAACCCAGATGTATTGTATTAATTTCAGTTGCAAAAATACTTGACGGAATATGTTAGTTAGATCCGGAATAATGTTCGCAACATCTTTGTATAGCGGAACGTTGTATCTCAGTCACGAGAACGTTAGCACCAGTACCCCGAATGGCTGTTTATTGGTTAACAAATAACGATGAATCGGAGTTTATTTAATAAGTTCGTATGCTTTTAACTACAAAATCGATGGGAAAAGCGCGCTGAATGGTTCTGTTCAGTTGTGCTTGAATTTTCACAATTTACAAAATGTATTGTCTTCGGGCACAGGCTAATCTGGGACAACACTTTACGCACATGCATTAAACCCCCTTTTCACAGAGCGAAGCTCAATTATAATTAGTGTGTGTCAGTAGTATCAATGGAGGATATGAAAGAAAGAAGTTGATTGGATGTACTTTGCAACTTTAGAGACATTACATTTTAAATGAAATACAACTTGACATTTAACAGCGTTAACTTCTAAGACAGTTTCCTTTTTAAAATAAAACCGTAATACATGTAAATATACACGAAGAAGTTCCGTAATTGCTACGTCTCCAATTAAACGTAATTATTTTAAGTTTATTGCTCTGGCTTCTGTCATCAAAAGCACCAATTGATCAGATGTACAAACTGATTATTTCATCAATATCGGACTATTTGCTATTTGATACTTATTATTTGCCTAATTAAGAAATATTAGTAGCACTTTTATCATTGCGGTCATGCACAAAAGCCCGGAAGAGGCGAAATCAAGCGTAAATATCTCGCCAAAGGGAGATTTGTGGCGAAGACTTATATGTAGATGTAAATACGTTAAAACGTAATTTAATTCTTAATTGAAAGGGGTGTATTTTATTCTGAAGTACACAAATTATTGGAAGACCGACTCTTGCAGATATTGATAGGTCTACATACCGAACTTTGAAATTGGTCTTTATTTTAATGATTTATCTTATGAAAACAGTGTTCTAAACAAATCTAATGCAACTTTAGACAACAAATTGGAATGTGGTGTTTATGTAAACTTACAATTACTCGCTCTACAAAAATCGCGAATTTACACCTAATAAATTTAGACAGTGTATATCAAAGAAAAGAAACTAGTAAGAAGTCCCTTGGTATAAACATTTATTTATTTATTACCTTTATGATTTTTTGTTCCACAACCAGGTCCAACCATTCCGTGAACGCTTCCACAGTCGCCTGCTTCCGCAGAAGATCCTTGAACTCGCGCAATACTGAAACCAGACGATCAATCCGTCATTTACTTGTGTAAATTTGCATGTTTCAAAACATTTGCACTCGTCTGCTTCTGCTTCCATAGTGCATTCGCGCAACATGAAAGCAGACGATCATTAAAATGTAGTTTTATTTTTAAACATAGGCAATGGTCGCCTACTTCAATAGTTGATCTCTGAACGTGCGCAACATTGAAGGAAGATGACTGAGCATATTTTAAATGTAAAATTAGCATTTTAAATTTTTCTAAAACAGTCACATTTGTATTCTCTTCCATAAAAAGTAAGACAAACATTAAAATTTAAAATAAGATTTTTTTTCTAAACATTAACAAGTGTCGCCTGCTTCATTAGTAAATCTCTGAACTTGCGAAACATTTGAGGAAGATGATTGAGCATCATTTACATGTTAAATTAGCATTTTCTAAAACAGTTACATTTGTCGTCTCTTTCATATCATGCCTTTGAACTTGCGCAACAATCAAAGCAAACGTTCTGAAACATTTACAATTTTTATCGTTCTAAACGGTAACAAAAGTCGTCTACTTCAACAACATCATTTACATGTAAAGTTTGCATTTCACAAAACAGAAACATTGGTCGCGTGCTTCCGTATTAATTCTTTGAAATCGTGCACCACTGACAACAAAAGATCGTATACGTACAATTTGCATTAAAAAAAAACCGACATTTTTCAATCGAACAGAGCGATCGTGATGCATAGTATGTATTAGCACGTATTTTTGTACTGTATGGTGAAAGGTAAATAGCTTAGGCAGTCCATAGCCTATGGACGAGGTATGCGTCCTCCTTTGCACCTAGAAACGTACACACGATGACGTCAATGGCGAATGCAGTCGGGCATCGAGTGAATGCATCGTTTGGGGTCCGATGTTACACTAGAATTTTGCTGTTGATACATCGGAACAGAACAATCTACCGATTTTTTGGGGATGAAAATTGCGTCAATGGAGGGATTGCTGGGATGGTGCAAATGAATCTGCGGGCGACTCATGCCTCATTCTATGAGATGCTCGGGAGAAGTGAGCACAGCATTTATACTGGCGAACAAAGGCTGACAAGGGGAGTTTGAGGCAAATAATTGGAATGCATAAACGGAGGGCTGTTTGTTTTCGGTAAGTAAACTTATGTGTGATATTGATGCAGATTTAAGTTATCATTATTATATATAATAGTGTAATAACGAACATATTTTCAGAATTTAAGTGTACCGGGTAATTGCATTTGTAAAATGTATCCTTCTTTTATATATGTTCAATCAATATTATTATAACAATGGTCATTGTATGATGTTATTACAAAATACATTTAAACCCTTGCTAAAACTGCATTGTCTGCATATTACAGTTTAAGCAGTCTGGTGTTCTTGATTGCTAAAACTTTTTTAGTTACAGCCAATCAAAATCCTTTCACACGACTCAATCAATTCAAAAGTCGAATTTAATATAAGGAAATATTTTCACATGAGAAATTATTTTCAACGATAATAATTTAGCAAACGTCTTGGTGATAGAGAGTTTATCTGAAATTAGTCGCCTGTAATTAAGCATTCTGACAAAAAAATATCAGATGGAGAAAAAGTAGGTCCCTAGTTTTTTATTACTTATTCCAACACCTTACCCTTTATAGTAAATAGCTTTATTATTGTAATGTAATTTAATGTAATGATATGAATAAACATTGCGCCATATATGATATAAAATGTTGGCATATTTGAAATAAAAATGGCGGCATACGTACGTTCAGCATTGAGCTCGATGTCTTGATCGCCATCATTGTTGGCATTCAGCGCATGCGTACCGATCGACGTCAGATCGATGCGGTCGACGTCACTGATCATCTGATTGACCAGCTGGGCGTCGTATAGAACCGGCCTCGCAGTCTGCAAAAGTGAAAAATGTGATTTTTTCTCAAGCGAACAGTTCATATGTATTAACATTCCGAATACATAACATAATCCTGTTACAGTTCGTCATGACGCAATTTATAAAACTAGGTCATGGCGGATGACATAAAGTCAAGTTATTCGATTCATTATTGTATTTTAAATGCTTTTTCAGTATCATGTTGCCATTCAATGGAATAATAGTGAACACCATCATGTATCCGCAAATGGTGTTTAGGAACAAATTACGATAACTTGTTATGCCTTTCTATTGTCATAAAATCTTTCTGTGAAAACTGGGCTGAATGCATATGCGTAAAGTGTCGTCCCAGATTAGCCTCTGTAATCCATACCGGCTATTCATCCAGGGACGACAATTTCCGCCTAGACTGGGTTTTTGTTACGAAGAGACTTTTTTTAAAACGAAAAACTCCGAAAAAGCGGAAAGTGTTTTTCTGATTAGCCTTTGTAGACTGCACAGGCTGACCTGGGGCAATACTTAACGTACATGAATTAAGCCCAGTTTTGCCACAGCGAGGCTTTAACATATAGTTCATGAGCAAATTTGAATGAACCTCTTTCTTCAAAAATATATGTTATGTGAGATATTAATTAAATAGACATTACATGTCAAAACACAGAGCACAAGCATGATATCGTAGGCCTAAAAAATTCTTAATTTCAACTAACACGACCAATTCTTAAGTTTGGTGCCAAACCATACAACTTGTTATTTTATATTCCAGATTGAGGTTTTGATTAGTTTTGTGCTGCAATCTATTGTATTTGCTGTATTAAATATTAAGAAAGAATGTGGCAAAGAGATTTGGAATAATGTTGTCATTAAACATCCTTATTATAGTGGTAAATGACGTTTAAATATTAAATAAATAATTGCGGACCAACCAAACCTATTTTTGAGATGTAAGTGGACACGAACAAAATATTTGTTTTGCCATATATGCCCAAGTAGTTGACATGTATAACGTTAACTATGATCAATCTCGACCTAAATGCCTTCGACTATCTACCTGAGCAAGATGTAGGAACGATGTCTGCCGTTTCAACGCGGATGCAAACCGCCGCGCAACCGGAAGTTTCTGTTCTGAGAGCGTGTCCGGTAGATTGTCGAGGGCAGAATTCATCCAGCTTTCCCAGTGGCGGGCGAAGTTCCGGATGTCGCAAAGTAACCTATGAACGAAGGAAAAAAGAACGAACTGGTAAAAACGCATATTAATGAATTTGTAACAAAGTCACATATAATATTACTAGCAAGTAATTTTTAGTATCCATGCCCTCGAGAACTTTAATTATTGTTAATGTATCTACTATCAAGGGACGTAACTGTAGTCGACATATTTGTCTCCATTGTGAAGCAAATATTTTGGTATAAATAAGAAATTGCCCTTTTTCCAAACCGAGATTTTTATATTATGCAGGAAAAAAACCTGAAATTTATGTCAGGGTGGGGACATGATTTCAATCATAAATAAATTTAAGTATTGAGCTATTGTTTTATTAAATAAAATATAGTAGATTACAAAATATACATGCGAGTAACGCCTCGATGTCAGCGACTAATGTTACGCAAGCATTATTGCACTTACGTTTCAGGCATTTCCTGCATGGTCGCTGGAATTAAGACTTCCGTCAAAACCTGGAATCATGGGACATCAGAGCGTCTTTAATGAACCTCGGTAAGTTTGTTCTAATACATACATATTTTCAAAATCATAATATAATTTTACAATGACCTCACTCATTTCAAATACACTAACTAAATTAAAAACAAATGCAGAGCATTTGTGTAATGAAAGCATCTCGTGCGAATGTGTTACTAAAAATTTCTGAAAGTCACACATACCTTGTACAATATAGAGTCGCACACACAAATAATATCTATAATGATTTCCTGGTCTACAAGCGGCAGTAGATGTTCGGGTAGACCTTGCCAGAAATGGAGCAAAAAGTTCTGAATCTGGAAAGAAAATACGTATCAACGTCATTTCACATTATTTAAGCCTCGCTCTGTGGAAAGGGGGTTTCATTCATGTGGGTAAAGTGTTGTCCCAGATTAGCCTGTGCAGTCCGCACAGGCTTATCAGGGACAACGCTTTCCGCCTAAACTAGATTTTTGCTAAGAAAAGACTTTCTTTAAACAAAATATCCATATAAGCGGCAAGTGTCGTCCCTGATAAGCCTGTGTGGACTGCACAGGCTAATCTGGGACGACACTTTACGCACATGCATTAAAGCCCCTAAAGATCATACATTTACCCTTATTAGAAAATTAATTTGGCCTCTTTGATTAATTTTGCGAGCAGTCAATCAGACAAACACTGTATGTTGTGTTTTTATTTTTATTATACATGTGAAACATTATGTAGTTAATTGGTTGTTTCTTAAGAAAATGTAATAGTGCCTAATGTACAAACATTATAACATGTCACCCCTTAATGATTATATGTTTTGTTTCTGTTTAGTTTGAAAACATTCCGCAATATGCCTCAGTGTTTAACGCGAATATTAGGTATTTACAAACAGGGAAAGGAGGGGCACACTTTCATTTGTGATTGAATACAAATTAAGTTTACAAGATCAGTATCTGAGATGACATAGCCATTTGAAATAGTTTAGCGCAGTCGCTGTAACCACGTGGGATGTCCAAAATCCACAAGCAACATATGATAACTTTTGCCTTTACCCCCTTTTCAATGTTTAACCAACTAAAATTAAGAACAAGGCGTGCGTACGCAATTTATACCACTGAACAAATATCGCGATTTTTAACTTTATTGTGAACACTGCTCTTAACATTGACTACTACTGCTAGTCGGCCAGATAAGACATGCTTTCTAATAAATCATGCGAAATAATCATTAAGACGAATCTAAGCCAATATTTTCCTAACAAATTGAGATAATCCTTGACTTGTGTGCGTTTGTTCTCCAAAAGAGTAAATAAAACGAACCACCGTTGGAACATAATTAATTTATGGACAATTGAGCTTCTGGATTTACCCCACACCACGTCGACGAACCACTTTATGAATGCTTTGCGTGCAATATTAATAATCTTGAGTCTCATGATCGTGAACTTTTGTACACGTTAAGTTCTAGCACAAAGCCACTGGCAATATTTTATATAGTTTCGGTTACTTTTACTTAACCCATTTATGCGGCGTCTCATCTGGGTCCACGCTGTTTGCCAATGCCTTTTTCTAGACGCTAGGCATACATGGGTTAATATATAGTTTATCTACACCATGTACATATGTATCTATTGACCATACAACTCAAACATGGAAAACAATATAATGTTTAATAACTCACGTCATACAAAACGCGTTTTTTTTGTATTAACGTATTTATTGCGTCTATAATAAATACACCCTCAAATAAAAGTATGTGACCCATCATATGCATAGGCGGATCCAGGGGGTGGGGCGGTCGCGGCATACCCCCCCCCCCCCCCCAAAATCGCCAAAGTAAAGTCAATTCATTTGATGTTTCACACTTAACTAGATCTTAATCACCTATTTAAACTCATTTTTCTTCTTCTTTCGTACACAACATTTCCCACTAACCACAGACAATCGCTATTCTTCCGGCTATATCCATCCGTATTACGTATAAACTATGCACTTGTTTTTTGCATTATAAGAAGGTACTTTGATGAAAGAACATAAGGCGTGACATGCTCGAGAAGTGGTTACCAAAGCCTTCAAAATCACTAAAATCGTGGAGCTTACACGGGGGGCTTCGCCACCCCTGGACCCCCTAGCAGGACTTTGCCCTGCACCCACCAGGGGCCCTTGCGGCCCCCTGCACCCCCAGCAAATCTTTCAATTTCCCGCCCCCCCCCCCTAACCAGAAATCCTGATATGTACATTATAATGATAGATACAGAGACCAATGAAGCATGTGTTGTATAGTTATGCTAAATAAACCCGGCTTATGAAATACAACACATTAAACGAAACAACGGTTAGCAAGCGTTCAACAACAACGAAAAACACCCATAAATGAATTACAGTCATAATGTCTTTCCGTTTTTTTCAGTCAATGCGAAAAAAACAAAATTATTACCTCTTCAAAGTTAGCATTTATTGCAGTATCTAGAATACACTGGCAGTGTGTTTTGTACATCATTATGAATGTCTCCACCTGAAATTAAAACATGCAAGAAATTCAGAGAAAGATTAGTAAAAAACACACAAAGTAATTAAGCGACAAACAGACAAATGTACTTCATGACTTATAGTAATATTCGGAAAAGAAAATATCAAACAAAATACCATAGTGTTATTAATCATCACACTGGAAAAACAATCTCGAAATAATTCCATATTTTCCAAGAGAAAGCGGGTTACGTGACTTTCTATTCCGGGATTTAATGAGTCTTTTGTTAGTTCATAGGGAATATTAAATGGCGACAGGACTCAATAAGGAATCCGTTTTACATGTCAAAAATCATATATATCTGCTGTAAGGAGACACCGTAATAACATAATTATTTTATATTTAATATACAAAGTATCAATCATATTTCATCTTTTAACACTCCGGTATTTACAATTTCGGTATATATCTATGGTATTGTTGATGTGTTTACGTTCTGTAATTATTTAATAAACCCTCTACGTTTATTGTTATGCTTCTTATCTCTAAACTTATCACCATTATGTGCCGAATCTTATTGCAAATCAAAATATAAAAATTAATAGGGATGTGTTTAAACTGTTGAAACACAGTTACAACCATATTTTCATTTTTGTTTCTGTCCCATCTCTAAATGATATCCGAAGATGTGTTAAGCTTAACGTTTCCACCCAACATGTTTTTGCGCAGGCCGTATTTAAACTTTGGCAGTAATTCGATATTATAATAGATTGATAGATAGCAGACTCATTTACCGTCAGTATTCAAATTGTGGTATTAATAAAACTATCATTTATATTTTTATACTATTTCAGGCGTTCCCATGTCAATAGTCAACTGCGAGAGCAAACAATCCGTTCCTGTAACGTCTGTTGATCGATAAGGTAATTAAACTGAGACACCTGTCTCTATTTCTACCGCAGACTCATGATGGAGTAGAAAATGAACACGACCGATAGATAACACGAGGATATGCCAGAGATACAATAAGGATATGCCATCCGATAAGGACGTCCGAAGCATTGTACAACAGTGACACGTGTCATGTTTAACAAACTGAGAAGTACGAAGGCGTGGTCTAGGTAGCGTATATAGTTCTGTACACGGCATATGTGTGTCGTGTTCTGAGAAAACTGGGCAAAATGCTTGTGCGTAAATTGTCATCCCAGATTAGCCTGTGCAGTCTGTAAGCGAAAATCTAGTTTATGCGGAAAGTGTCGTCCCGGATTAGCCTGTGCGGACTGCACAGGCTAATCTGGGATGACACTTTACGCACAAGTATTTTGCCCAGTTTTTTCAGAACACGCCACATATATGCTTTACAATTGCATTGTGTATGGCTTATGAACTAGATTTAAACAGATTTAAATTAAATTAAAATACATTAACATAATTAAGGTGTAATTAAGATGACTTGTTATGCAATGTGACACATGAACCTAATTTGTAATTGTTACTTCAAATGCATCCTGCCTGAGTGTACAGTGAATACAAATTAATACTTATGTTGCATTCTCATACCTCATTTCTGAGAAACATTTTATTATTTTCAGAATCAAGCGATACTACTTAAGACGCATTGAACTGAATCCAATATGCAATTATAATTTCTTATCGACAGTCTAACGTTAACACGCTTGTGTTAATAAATAAACGCAGTCAGAACAATTACATGATTGTATTAACATAAGAAGCGAAACAAGCTTCATTTAACATTGTTTTTACTCGAATGGTATATGGTAAATAGTAAACTTGGTTGAAACATAAAGTCAAATGGTAGTGTTTGTGGCCAGAACATATACCATGTATTAGATAAATTGAGCAATACAAAGAATCGTTGAATAAAACATGACTGTAAAGAATTAGGTGTACCTAATATAGACAAACAAATACTGAAAGTATTCAGAAATAAATTTAACCCATTTATGCATAGCGTCTAGAAAAAAAAGACCTTGGCAAACAGCGTAGACCCAGATGAGACGCCGCATGATGCGGCGTCTCATCAGGGTCTGCGCTGTTTGCTTAAAGAAATTTTTCAGTAAGAAATAATCTAAATATAGAAATAAATATACTAGACAGCCCTAATTTTGGAAATAAATTGATCCAATTTAGAAGGATGGGAGAGTCCACTAGGCATAAATGGGTTAAGACACGACTACATTACGAAATATACAATACACAGATACACAATTGTAGCATGGCATTGCGCATAATTAGTCAATTAAAACCAAACAAAAATTTAATGTTTATAGGCATGTTAAACACAGTCAATGTAGTTCATTAATATTTATTAAAATCGTGAAACGCTTGTACATCAATATCTCGTTAGTATTTTGTTCGTGTATTTTCGTGTATCGTGTTTTCAAAGACAGTTCTATTTCTCATAAATATTTGTTTTTGCATCATAAAATATCGTAAGTGCAAATTAAGGCTAAATATTACACTGTTCACACACGTATCATATCCAGCTTATAAAAAAGTGTGTATTTTTAGATGAATTAATTGAACTAACTGATAAAATTTGCACAATAAAACACTGACAAAATAACCAAAAACAAGACACAAACAAACATATCTCAAGAGGGAATTCGATGATGCCTCATTTCGAGCGTGTCCCGTCTTGTGTTGAGGATTTTTTGGGGTACAGGACAATAGAAAGCATATTCATCATGTTTTATGATGTTCGTGGAGATAAGCTAGACAAAAGATTAGGGCTTGTGCCCAATTGTTCACGTACTTAAAACCATGTGTAAATTTCAAATCTGTATAGAGCAGTCAACATACATCAATATTAGATTAAACACAGCAGACAGTTTGTAGGCCCGCGAAAGTTCTTATTGAAGTACAAATATTTGTAGTATCTGTGGGAGATTAAAAAATCAGTTGACTTCCGTAAGATAATTAATGTTCGATAGAAACAAATTTACCTTAAACGATTGGGACTTTGGGCATGACCAATAAATGGCGTCAATAAATGGGTGTTATTGTGCTGGAAACGTGTATGTTCAATTTGTGATAAGGTTATAGAACTTGAAAACAATTAACAGGCTCGAAACTCTTCGTTACGCTTGTGAACCATTCTATTCAGGCAAGCAACGAGCACAGTACGACAAAGCGACAAATCAGTAGCACAATTATGATCGAAAAACTACATTTTGTGGTCTTGCCGAATTCACAATTCCAAGCGATATAAGAATTTAACCAATTAAACATGATCATAAAACGCATATTGGCATAATAATATAGGAAAGTTTTGTAGATTAACGCAAGGTCCTTTTGTTAACAGTAATCAACACATCTGGACCAACTGTACACGGAGTGTTTGCAATACAAGAAAAATAGTTAGCTTGTTGACAAGGGTACATTAAAAAAAAGTATAATCAATATTATTAGGACAATCCAAAAATATTTAAATTTGTTATGATCAATATTATAAGGAAAATCCAAAATGAATTTTCTTATAATCAGTTGGATTTGAATGTATCTAAAAATGTGCTTATTATATATCATAAACCTTACCTTTGCTCTCTCAATATTTGCCGGAATGAGTAAATACTGGGCACTTGGAAACTCCGGAAGTAAGGTACCCGTCTTCGAGCTTAGAGAATACTTTCTGGTAAACCCTCCCTTTAAATAGAGTATAATCAATGTCAAAATGCAAATCAAAAATGCAATATTAATTTAATTAATCAATCATTTTCACTTTACATACAAACTTCATTTATACAACATTTTGTTCAGAATCTGAACCATTTTCTTTCATGGCTGGTTTTAAATCAAGCATATATATGATGTTCCAACCAAAATATCATAGCAGATAAATGGTCGACGAATAAAAAAAAACTAGAATTGAAGTTCAAAAGATGTCGCACCTGAAAATTAACGAAATTAGAGTTCTATACAATAACATGTAATGTTTGCTTGTACATTACAAAACTCAGTCACTGTACAATCTAAACTTTTTGGAAATCATAATATGCTATGAAGATTTGTTCATGCGACACATATACACACTTTTATGGTCCAGCAACGAGTAAATGTGTCAGCATTTGCTTTTACTTAATTTATGTGAATTTCAATAAGATAAACAAAGTCTGATTTATGGTATCATTATAAGACAGTTAATATATTTTAGTTCACGTTCCTCGTTCATATTTATATATCTGTTTAAGATTTGAGAAAAATACAATGTTGACATTCGAATCGTATATACTCGGTTCATTATAAACGAGAAGTGCAATTGGGCTCTCTGATTATTTCATAAAAAGAACACAGGCGCGCATAATGTTCTTTTGTGCCGTTGTAACCATGTATTTTGTCCAGCCGATAAACTAACGCTCATTCGTATGCGAAACTAACAATGACGATCATCAATACTAGGCGTTCAGTTGGTCCTTTTTGTCCAAGTATCACAGTTTGCCAAACTGAAATTCCTTATTTCAACCTTGCAGTTTTAAAGCGTGTCGTTTATATAACACATTGTTTGTCATTCAAAAACAGCTACATTTGCATATTGATTATTGTTGGTAAGCTTTTTATTTAATTAAAGACATTGTGAAAAAAAAGAGAAAAAAACACTTTTCGAGACAGATGATAACTGTGTCGTTGTGGTGTAAACAATACCACATTTTATTCTTAAGCTTGAACCACACGTCATGACCAGCAAATATTGAAAAACTTATGAAAAACGCGTGGCAACCACACTTGATTGCATCAGTTTGCGTGTGCACTAAAGTACATAGGTGGGAGTATAGTAAATAGTATAGACATGGTGGAAGCATGGCAGTAAATCACGAGAAAAGAAAGGCGTGCGCCAAAACGTCCAAATGTTTCGAATAACGTAGACGCAATGAGTAACAAGGCTGCGTGTTTTGTGTGTTATTGAAATACGATGGTGACAAACCGCATCACAGATCGCATCAACAAACCGCACACACTTTCCCATCTCTGATAAATAAACGAGACCGTCCCTCGAAAAGAATTGCTCCTCGACCAATAACGCGATTGTGTACGTTTTGACAAAGACTACTGAAACGATAAGAAATCCAAACTCTTGTCTAAACAAAAGTACATTATCTAAGCAGATGATAACGGTATTACAAATGAGACGCTAGTCTTCCTAGACTGAAATGCGGGATGCAAATTTGTCAACGCGGACAAGCGGTGAACAGTTGATGTTCAGACATTGTGTCTTGAACCCTTACATGGTCTGCATTCTGTTCAATGTCGCCAACGTTTTATGAATTTCGTTTATTTGTACACGTGTAATCCATCTTGTTATTTCATAAAATTAATTGATTTTAAAGACGGATAATTATATCGAATATCCATAAAACTAATTCTGCATTTTATAAATGTGTTTAAGATGTAAATGTTAAGCAGAGGTATTAGGCTCTCGAGTGCTGGTCCTCTTTTCAAGTCCATACTAATTGTATTGTTGTGTATAGTGTAAATACATAAAAAATGTTCAGTGCAACGTTTGCTCGTATTTATATTCGTATTCCTTATGTTGTCCGTCCCATTACATGTTTGAATGTGTTAAACCATTCAACTTTTACGATAAATAAGAACTTCAAATGAAACTATACATCAAATACAATTCAAATCGTACCGTTACGCATAGAAGAACTTGTTTAAATGTTTTGGCGAAAGGAAATAAAAAATACACTTTTATGTAATTCACTGGTGTTATTATTCATTATTTCCTCTGTAATATGTATGCGTTTTGCTTGCAGCAACGAAGTGGCTTATTTGAACAGCATACAGCATAGCATCCAGCAATTTAACTGGTGGCGCCAATATAAGAGTAGGGAGCCTTTTACATCTAGCCATTGGATTTAGCTTCAAACAACTCTGAAGGTTTCGGCAATTTCACTATTTCCTTTACATTTGTAGTTTTATCTACTCTCAGCTTCTTCTACTCTACGTTTTTAGTGCTTTTAGCCAGATTTGGTTCACCCTAGATAAGAGCTCATTTAAACCCAAATTACAAAAGTTAATAAAGTGGCTCGTGCGATTGCGTTAGGCCGTAGATAAAATTTTCTTCGTTTTTAAGATGTCGAAATATAATTTTCCTATTTGTTACAGCCCAAGAAAACATTAAAGATATATACTGTGTGAATGCATATTTGAATGCAGATTTGTCTTTAGATCGCGCTTATTTCAATGCACTTGTATTTGTGAGCATCCATTATTATGTCATATAATTTTATAAGCATGAATGCGATCGAACAAAATATAAAAAATGACTTAATAACAGGTTTACTTAAATGAAACCATTTTGATTTTGCTAAAACGTATAACATAGGTAAAGGATTGACGTGCATAGATGAAACATACGTATTTAACGTAGGAGTTAAATTAGCCCATTTATGCCTAGCGTCTACAAAAAAGGCCTTGGCAAACAGCGTAGACCCAGATGAGACGCCGCATGATGCGGCGTCTCATCAGGGTCGGCACTGTTTGCTTAAATGAATTTCTGTAAGAAATATTCTAAATATAGAAATAAATATACTAGACATCCCTAATTTTGGAAATAAATTGAACCAATTTAGAAGGATGGGAGAGTCCACTAGGCATAAATGGGTTAACGTAGTAGTTAAATTAAATGATGTAAAATAATAAACAAGTAGTTCAATTGAACGGTTTTATGTTTAATACCAATAAACTACTTCGTAACAATAAACGATTGTGAAGTTTTGACTGCCATATGTGTCGTGTTCTGAGAAAACTGGGCTTAATGCCTGTGCGTAAAGTGTCATCCCAGATTAGCCTGTGCAGTCCGCACAGGCTAATCAGGGACGACAATTTCCGCTTTTATGAAATTGTTCATATAAATGATGTCTCTTCTTAGCGAAAATCCAGTTTATGCGGAAAGTGTCGTCCCGGATTAGCCTGTGCTGACTGCAAAGGCTAATCTGGGACGACACTTTACGCACATGCATTATGCCCAGTTATCTCAGAACAAGACACATATTGGGACAAGAACCGAAGCGGCATTTTTGGTCGTGCCTCACCACACAAGTCAGTAGCACCCTTAAGCATCTCGCGCTCAAGCATCCGACTATAGACACATCCGAAATACCTGCCTAGTAGATGGGTATCCAGGGTTGGGGAGAAAGTAATAAACATTCTTTGACACACTTTTGATTATATTATCATGTATACAGAGATGAAAGGAAGAGGGAACAAGTAAGAAGATGGGGATTTAAGGCTTTATTTAAACAGCATCATTTGTAGCGGTTTGCCGTCTTGCTGTTTTGAGGTAAAACAAAATTAAAACAAATGCGTGTTTAAAGTAAACAAAAAGCAAACTCCGTCGCGTAATTATAATACGTGAATTAATTTCGCATCAAAGAAAACACGAGTGTCCACGGCACTCTTTGATGGATTTAAGATGTTAAGATGAAGATCCGCGTAAAGCGTGTTTCAGCGTTACGACAGACTATTAAGATGAGGCGGCTGGCTTAATGATTTAATCTTGGTCGAAATTCTGGTGCGTCATGCTTACAATTTGCTACTGATAAATGGCGAAATATGTTCAGGATCGTAGTTTGGTAAACACGTGGTACCAGAAAGAGCATGCTTACAAAACAAACCCGAGATGCTTTTGCTTAATTAACACGGCTAAAAGCAAAGAGATGAACCTGTTTTCATTAAAAAATACGTTTAAACGACAAAAGATGAGATTGTATATTACTTAAAAATTGCGACTGAACAAAATTAAGAATTTAGCTCGTTTAATTACCACCACTTAAAGCTTGAATTTAAAGTGATACAATCGTATTTAATTTGTTATGACGTGATGTCATAAATGTCACATTATGTCGTAATAATGTTCTAATTATTATACTACTTTTACAACACACCAAAAACATAATTCTTACCTCGTTTTTAAGCTTGCAGCCAGAAAATCTGAAAAAGGACACTATAACATTGAAGTATGTAAAATACGCATTGTAATTGTATAAACAAGATTAAAACTGGGCAAAACTCTGAGTATTTAGACGGATATTCTCAATGTAAAATATACATATTGAACACAATATCAATATGAATTGAGCTTTATGTTGACAAAATATACAATGCTTGTGATGTTCAAAACAATATCACTCATATTTATTGTTACGAATTAATTTGTGTTTATGTTCTTTAATAAAACAAATATGAACATGTTATTCGTTCCTTTGTCACAAAACCAAATGTTACAACTTGACAAGGAAGTTATGAGAATTAATAAAAACAACAACAACAACAAGATACGTTTGTTTGCTTTGACCAAACAATTGTTCTTTTATAAATTTAAGTATTCTTATTAAATAATGGCCAATATTTTTTTTTCTGGCGGGTATAATTTCAAATGCTTAGGTCACTGCATATAATGGCATGATGTTACCCACTGCTAAAAACACGAGGTGTTAAAAGTGCATGCATCAATCTCTCTAAACAAACATTTCAGCATATCCAATATACTGGGGTGACCATGTCATAATATTAGGGTTTAAGATAAACCCTTTTTGGAAAAGCTTCGGGCGCGAATAAGTTCATTAAATGCCGATTAGAATTTTGCAATTCCTAGCTACAAAAAATGCGGTCATTGTTAATTCTCTTTTCAACTACGGAGTCATCCTTGCGCAGTGGAGACATAGATTCGTATCTAGATACATAAATATAGCGCGTGGTCAGCTGCAAACCAGCCACATGATCCAGAACGCTTTTGAGGCATGTGCCAATCAAAAATACATTTCGCCCTAGAGTGCGATGCTTTTGTTAATATATACAAATGGAATTTGTACACGAGTTAATGAACTGGTTTATGAACTGGTTTATGAACTGGCCCAATGTATGTGTCGCGAAGTACTTCATTCTTGATGATCTACGAGACAATCGTTATATCAACACTACTAGTATTCAGCTGATAGAAACTAACGAACAACCCCTGATTAATTATCCTAATGATAAAAACTAACAATAAACAACAAAATGGCTTTTAATCTTTAGAGTAAGTTGTATGAAACATAACATGGAGAGACTTGATATAAAGATTATGTCTGTTCCGAACTGTCACTCGTTCATAAATTAATATACACTTTTGTTTGCATCATCTAGTTGTTAAAAAGTAAAATTGATTAAACAAAGCAAATAAAACACAAACATAATCTTGCTTTAAAACAGCCGTTAGACTTTTTAATGCTTGACCTCTCACAAGACACCATCTACATAAAACACGACGCGTACTTTTTTTACCGCGCGTCATATAAAAAGAAACAACATAAACAGAATAGCATCGTCAACGGCCTTAAGAATTCGTGAATTAAGAGTATTCAGTTGTTTTTATCCACTGTATTCACTTTTTAAACCTTTTGACGACATTGTGTATGTACGTTGATTTGAGTTGCGAGAAAAAGCAACCACTTTGAGTGCCTTTGCACTAACAATTGAATACTGCAAATGTCAAGAGGTGGCACCTACATCGAAAGGAAAAACAAAAATTCTTATCCCACGGGTCTCTCGGGAACGGTTGGTCAAATGACCACCCTCAGGGAGCCAGATCGGCTACTGGTTATCGTTCTTGTAATACTTTATCTTTAGCCCAGTAATCCGTTGAGTCTCTTGCAAACATTGGTATCACCAATAATTGCTCTACTCGCCCAGACTATTAAGTTGATAATCCTACTGAAACTGATATCGAGATACAATGCGCAGTCTGTTCTGGACGTCTATTGAACCTTGCTGCTCGACCGTGGCTGCCTTGGAAACGAATTGTTACATTGCAAAAAGTATCTTTGATTTACAGACTGAGTTGCAAACTTAAGTATAATCTGAAATGATACTGTATTTGATTTGTTCTAAAAGTAATGCCCGGTTGTTGATGATGTTCGTATTGATGTGATTTAAACACGACCGACGGACGGCTGGTTGCAACTATTATATTTGGTCTTTGATATTTTAACTGAGCATAACTTAAATAATATATTTGTGTACTCATGTTATGTTAAGTGAGGTTAATATCAATGTCCTTTAAACGTGGGATATTATTTCTTTTTTTAATACATATATACCCATTGACGTGTTTGCAAGTGTTTCAAACCATTGTACAATATATATATACTATATGCTCAAGTCGTAATATTTTCCAACTCTGGGAATAATGCAATATGGAATATACTTTTTTATTTGAGGAAATCTTTTAAAAACAGTTCGAAGGTAACCAATCTGGTTAGCCAAGGTAAGGCCTTTCCCCGTGTACACTGAGTGATAGTATGTTATGATCTGTATGGATCACTTACCGTGTAAGGCCTTTCCCCGTGTACACTGAGTGA
The DNA here is from genome assembly GCA_007657795.1 of Dreissena rostriformis. NCBI lineage: Eukaryota > Metazoa > Mollusca > Bivalvia > Myida > Dreissenidae > Dreissena > Dreissena rostriformis. Next base: position 172,635 of record VMBQ01000169.1, read on the forward strand.
AAGTATGATATGATCTGTATGGATCACCTACCGTGTAAGGCCTTTCCCCGTGTACACTGAGTGATAGTATGTTATGATCTGTATGGATCACCTACCGTGTAAGGCCTTTCCCCGTGTACACTGAGTGATAGTACTGGCTCGTTTCTCGTATCCCTATCCCGTAGTAGTGGTACCTGAAGCAAGGATGAACCGTACATATCGTAATGGACTGTTGCAATCTCGTAATCATGGCATAACTTAAAACTAAACTTAAAAACATTACTGTCGGTAATGGGTATGGTTTCAGTTTGCGAAAACTAAATAATAATACTATGTTATAGAATACTTTAAATGTCACTTAATAATATTAGTAAGAACTTATATAAGAAGAAGGTCAATATATTGCACTTATTTTAATCTGTACTAATGATTATTAATGTATTTATTTTTCAACCTATATGCAAGCATTACATCGGAACCGAAACCACCGGTATTATAGCTTAATTTATAAAAAATACATGTATTACATTCATAATTCAAAATTATGTTTAGATAAAAACTTATTCATCATTCATATACACTATGTAAGCAGACTAAATAAGTTTGGTAGGTTTCTTGCATGTGTAAACTCGAATTTATATACAAGTATATCTAAGTGTATAGTGTTTTTTTTCTACTCATATATACGTAATGATTTTAATAATAACAATACTATATATTATTATTCTTTTATTTTGACTGAATATTCTATATTTTATCGATGGTTGTTTAGTATTTTTAATCATTTAAAGAATCTGTACTAATAGAAAGCAGTAGAAAAATATATGAGGCAAGAATTGTGTATCATATCATTTCGCTTGAAATTTTTACCATTTTTATAGTTCAAATTGTCATGACATAAAACAATACCACGAAAACTGTTACAAATGCATTTGGCAATAATAGCCAATACTTTTTTTGTACTGAGGGAGTAAATCCAATTAAGCAAATGCAATAAAAGCGTATTATTGAAGTCGCATACATTCGCAATATAGCAAACAAGGCCAACGTGATAGACGAGTATTTATTTGTGGAAAATGGGTTCAAAAAGGTTGTTTCTTTTATACCTAATGATAAAATATGACATTTCTGCAGTGAAAATAAACAAATTGTTATTTTCACCGGTGAAAATAACAAATTTTCGCTGGAATAATGACGTAATTTCGTCAGCAAAATAACGTCATTTCGTCAACAAAATGGCGTCATTTCAATGTATTGAGGTACGCCACGGGAAAAAGGGTAACTTTTCAGCGAAAGGGAAACAGCTGTTAAGTATTTTCTTGAAAAAGGGGCATAAAAGAAACAGAAAATGTGTCTCAAATACAGTATCATTTCAGATTATACTCGTGATCATAGAAAAAGAATATTTTCACGCGTGGCTGCGCCACTCGTGAACATATATTTTCTATGATCACTCGTGAAATAACACACGATCTTACACTGAAATTAACAAATATCCTCTATATCAGCAACACGAGGTTTATTGACATGAAACTTAAAGAGGCAAATTCACAGTTTTTGGCTGTAAACATATTTGTTTAAAAAATAAAATTCCTATAAAATGTTTTTTTGTTTATATAACAAGGTTAAAAAAGAGCAGAACATCTGCAAAGTTAACTCAATGAAGCCAATCTGTTATTGTTGTCCTCCTGGTGGACATTCTTAAGTTTCATGTTGGTAATAAAGAATAATATTTACTAAAATAATCATGTCTCGCAACCAAACCATGTGGCATAGCAGACACCCATACATTTTTACAGAAATAAATCGTTACATTTTTTGCTTACTTTGAATGACCTCGTGTTCCCAGTCGTCGTGTAGTAAGGTGTGGGAATTTCTGGCGGATCGTCTAAAATAATGAAACAACATAAATATGTAAATGAGACCCATTAACAACGAGATTTGCACCGGAGCTTGGGCATTTTGTGTATAAACATATATCAGTGGTATTGTTTCTCTGCTCCATATTGTAATGACAAATTAATGACAGAATAGAACATGCTGCGCGATTGGAAGTTCTTTCAGTTCTTTATGTCTTTAATTCCCAGCTTTGTATTATTTCTAAACATCAATTAAAACAGAAATAGCAAATGGAACCAACACGTGCGCAAGGGCTGACATACGCAGGATTAAACTCTCGAAAAGTACTCACTCAGAGTTTCTTGCAATCGAAGATTTTTTTTTGGTAATAAAATGTTGTTGTTTTTCCACATGTTAAATAATAAACTATGTATATGCTTGATGTTTTGAAACAGTATCAGTGACAACAGAGAAATGCCATTAAGCGCTAAACCACAGTGCAAATCCGAGCAATACGTCATTCATCAATATTGCATTATACGGACCTAAACCGGTCAGGTAGATAAACAAGAACAAATGAATGTGAAGTACAATTTTACAATTAATTTGTTCAGTAGGATGGTGGCACAAATTGCCTAACGTTCATATATTACCGAACATTTCTCATATATTTTTATGTTGTTCGCTATAGGTGCCACTACAATACACTCATGGCAAGGTCTCAGTTACCTTGCCGAACGTGGCTGCGCATGCTGGCTCCAGACTCTCGCGGCGACAGAAATCCAGATAGTGCGCGTAGAGGATACACCTTGGTAGGCAGACGCCTTCGCAGATACAGTAGTTTTCTTCCAACCTGCAAGAAAAAAGCTGCTATGATTACACCAGGACAATTTGTGGAATAAGGGTATCCACGCACCTGATTGGTGAACCACTTCAATCATTGCCACTCATTGCTACTGGGTGGTTTGTTGATTGTTTTCAAATCACGCGGTCCAGTCGAATACATTAGCAAAATTTTGGAAGTTTGAGCTTACAAAATCATACGTATTATTGAAATTAAAGGGACTGTAAACCACGAATGACGAAAAAAGAAAAGTTCTAAAATACCGTTTTTTTTTTTACAATTATTAGTTTATATTGATTAAAATATCACGACTGGTATATTACATTACTTGAAAAAAGTTCATATTTTCAGTATATTCGGTAATACAATTTCGCGATGTGAAATCGAAAGTACATCGCGAAAATAGGTGACACAACGATAAACACACTATTAATAACGCAAGTAGATTGATCATTTTNAAAAAAAAAAAAAAAAAAAAAAACGTAAACATAAAAAATATAACTTTTTTCAAGTATTGTTATATACCAGTCGTGATATTTTAATCAATATAAAGTAATAATTTTAAAAAATACGGTATTTTAGAACTTTTCTTTTTTCGTCATTCGTGGTTTACAGTCCCTTTAAAGTTTATTCGTGTGCAATGAATGTACGTTTTTAGCAAACGTGAATCACATATAGTAGTATATTATACCTTTCATAATTATTATTCTTCTTTCGTATGTTTATGTCCAAGGTACGTTATTCAGGTTCATGTGCAAAAATGTATTTCAGTTGGGAAATAATTTAGTTTAGTGTCCGCTAGCTCTGGGCATTATTTTGTGATAGTTCCCGCTCAGTTCTAGTGGTTTGTTACCTTTGTAGAAAATTTTACAACGCAAATATTCTCCGACATAAATACACGTGTATAAGATTAAACTTTGTTATAGCTAATAAATTAATAAAATCATTAATATACCAGGTATAATTTGCATAGATATATGTACATTTAATTGAATGAATTGTGTTATTGTGCATGATCAATGTGTATATTGAGTTAATTGACTGTTATCGATAATGTACCGATTCGTCCCACTAACGAATCGCCCCATAACGTTTCGCACGACAAATGACTGCAGTAATACTCCGTTTTATTGTGATATTTTTCATGTGTGTATAAATGGTGTAGTAAGATGATTTATGACATCAAAATGATACGTATTAAAACATAAATCGTTAATGTGTTTTAATAAATACATACATTACACTAACAAAGTGTATAACAATTATAATTTAAGAGTGTGATATCGAAATTATATTATTTTTTATGGAGAATGTTTAAAAAAAAATCAAGTAATATAAAAACTGATAATTACAATAATAATACAATACTAATAATATTTGTGTCGAAATACCTTACTGCAAATGAATATCGGAAATTATTTTGGATTGTCCCAGGCGTACTATCTGAGTACAACTCGGGTACAAGTTTAAATGTCGTCTTTCCGATTTGTTAGTCTGACAGAAGAACTGTGTTTCTTACGAAACACATTTTTCATTTTTGATTGCGATGTATCATCTTTTTATTTTAAAATGCTCGTGTTAAAATGTGTGGTAGAAAATGAAAATAGTACGGATCAGTGATTTCCTAGTCAGTCCGCCAACGTTAGCTGGTTTCAGCCTTCGGTTACGGCCCGATCAACGTTTTCGGGCTGACTGGTCGGTCACTATAACTCTTTCATCTTCCATTTTGTATAAGTTACATGCATACATTTTTTCGATCATAAAATGGGCCTGTCAATTTCATGTCCTTGGTGTGCGCCAAAACAGGAAAATGAGTACAAGAAAAGCTCCGTATTCAGAAAATATTGTTTATGTCTACGTACGCAATTTAAGCGTTCATAAAATAATATTAAATTCTCCAAAACATTTAAAAAATACATCGTTTTTGGTTATTTTACATGTGCATGTATGTAGTTACAATTCACTTTGATGCAGTTAATTAAATCATAATACACGAACTTAAAATGATGTGGGTAAATAGACAGATCACTGCGTGCAAAACACGACGGAATGGAAACACTTCCATACAACAAAACTATGTTTTAAGATCAAATAGCATGCCTTTATTTTGTTTACATGAAATAAAAGTCAAATGAGTTCATGCCATAGTTGACAAACATTGGACATTCTACTTTTGTCCTAGACGCCACCCCACCTAAGAATTTATCATGGAATATTTTCTATCAAGCATATGTTGTTTGAACAAAGGCCAGTTCGTGATTGCTACAATCTTTGTATACAATCTAAACACATATGTGGTGTCATTGAGTATTTCCGGTGCATTTTATTTCAATTAAAAGATTAATTACTTTTATTTTATCGTCTAATCTAGGATATATTCATCATAGATGTCCTCACTTTGATGTTGGGATAGGGCGTGCACTTATTAATATTCATACGACGTTATATTCTAGAACAATGACTGTTTATATGAATCTGTCTCAGACGTTTCATAATACAAACACTGGAAAACAAACACGGGCTCAATTTTACACGAAATGGATATAGAATCCAAATAAAACTTTATCTAACCATGACTCGTATTAAGGTCTTCAACATTTAATCAACTTAGTGTAATTTCGCCTTATTCTTAAATGAACGTCACTCCGAACGTTTGTACTATGTGCGTAAAATATGAAAATTCGGTTAAAATCGAAACACTTATAGCGGTCTAATGCGAAGGTCCCGTAGCGTAGTGGTAGAGAATTCACGTGTACATCCAGAGGCCCCGGGTTCAATTTACGCGGCATGTGAATTGTTTTATTCAGTGTTGTTGTGTTTTACTGTTGTAATTATTAAGAGTATTCCAAATATTATTGTGTTGTAAAGTAATAAATGAAATGGCATAACAAATGGAAAACTTGTGAAAAAGTCCCTTTATTATCCCAGTAAAAAATTGCCCTGTCGTTCACATTATGAAACAGTTTTTTTTATTATTATTATTATAAGGCTAAGGTGGGTGTCCATGGACACATATTGTATGTTACACTATGAGTTGATAATGAAATAATCCATCGTTTTCACTTATTGAAACATATGCTTGCAGAATTGAACTACATGTAGTATATATGAATACCATGTGGCTTACGTGAGCAATGTGAACTGAGCAATATGAAATATTTTTCGGACGCGATTGCTTTAGTTTACAAATGATGTACTTCATGCTTTTCATAGCTGTCTGCAATTCGAAATAGTTGTTAATTCAATCAGGTTTGTTTCATAAGCAACATCTAAACGTTTAAACTGCAGCATCGTCATTGGCATTTTCATTTGCGCAAACGTGGATGCCCTTGAAAGTGAAGCTGGTACTTAACTTTTGTGCTGTGACACTGACAACAATCTATTTTTCAATCAATAATACATCATGGAAAAATTCTAGGTTCAAAGTTCGAATTTTCCTTCGTGTTTTGTTCTTGAAAATTATTGTTAAAAATGACTTTGACTAGAGATTTGTATTTTTTCTTGATTTCCGAGTGGAAATAATTACACTTGTGTGCTTATATATTTTCTTTATTCCTTTTATAACACCTTATTGGCTATCATAAATGTATATATCATACATGTATGTATAAATATATACCAATATATATATATCAATATTTGTGTTCGTAAGAGTGAAATTTATAAATAAATAACTACTTAGAATGTCTGAGAATCCTTCATTGTTCGGTATTTTTTCTTTAACTTTGATTTTGGATGCAGAATACAATTACAACAGGAAATATGCGAAGAGATTATTGAACATAAAAACTTCGTTGTGCAGTTCTAAAACCGCAAGCATAATTTTCACGATTGAAATATAACAAGCATGACTGGTGTTCATAATGTATAGTGTTCAAAACTAAACTGCTAACAACTATTATGCACATATTACATATAACATAAGACTTCAATAAATTAAATACTAGTACGGAACATAATGCTTAGACAGAGAGCCAATTTCAACGTTCAGCCTGGATGGCAGCCTCGACAGTGAATTAAGTTCAATTAATAATTAAATTTAACTAAAGTTACTTATTTATGTGTGCCAGAAGTCTGTAACATTTTTCGTGTATACCATACACTTCGATTTTCCAACAATAATGATTCTACAACAGAAAACAAATGAAGAAACGTACAACTGTTTCAGTATTAGATTACGCAATTGTTCTATTAATTGCAAAAATAACTTTATGTGTTTTGTGCAAAGAGCATGTTCTTTCGCACTACTAAATTAACATCAAAATAAGAACAATAAATGTTGTTTATGTGTTAATTTGATAAAGTGTTAGTATCTAAATAGTTCATTCAAAGTTAATTATTTGTTGTAGAAAAGGGAAAACTTGAGATGTGCTTTGGTGAGCATAAATAGTTGAAGTTTGCAATTAATTTTAATAAGAGAGATACATTTTCTATTTGCAAGCCATTAAGCTCCGAACCCTGAATCACTTTATAAGGATGTTACGGTGCGGTATCTGGTGTATTTATTTTAAGGGTGATATAGGTCCACAAAGAACCGATATAAAGCTGCCAGGGAAAGTTTGCCGAGATAATTAATTCACTTGTAATCAGGAGTCTGATAAAGTTTAGTGAAAATAAACATTAGGTATGAAAGGAAGACTCGACGAAGAGCGTGTATTTCTCTTCGAAATGACCAATAGAATCAACAGAACAGCTTCATAATGAAGCTGTGAATCTAATAAGATTTGACGACGCCGGTTGATATGATTTCAAGTGCCCTATTAGGGTTGAGCATTTTGCTGAAATGGAGTGATAACTTTTCAGTAGCTATTGAAAATCTGTTATGTCCTGTCGCGTATAATCGGTATACCGTTAACCCATTTATGACTAGTGGACTCTCCCATCCTTCTAAATTGGATCAATTTATTTCCGAAATTAGGGATGTCTAGTATATTTATTTCTATATTTAGAATATTTCTTACAGAAATTCTTTTAAGCAAACAGCGCAGACCCTGATAAGACGCCGCATCATGCGGCGTCTCATCTGGGTCTACGCTGTTTGCCAATGCCTTTTTTTCTAGACGCTAGGCATAAATGGGTTAAGTCTAGTGTAACAGCAAAGAAAACAGTTCGTTCTTTGTAGTTTGGTGCGTTTTCATATACATGTAATAAATATTTCTTATATGTTTTCATCGTATCCATTGTCAAGTTAATAGATTTATGTACAAGTATACTTATGAAGTAGAATATTCGTTTGTACTTTATTAACGATGTTGTAAGTTCAGGAGAACTAAAGCAAATACTGGTATCGACACAACATGCGGGGCAAACTAAAGCGAAAGGGTAAATAGTGCGAGAAAACCAAAGAAATATCAGATATAAGATTCAAAAAGGGTTTGGGGCTGCCTTAATAGAGCATACATTTGTCTAAAAAGGGCATTTACTGGTACGCGTTCAATTGAATTGTAAGTGCACATTTTCGTTCGATTATATTAATTCATGCCAATTGTATTTTTAGTACGTACAAACGTACATATAAAACAGGTTTTTTTTTCACACACCAACACATGTCATTGCCAATCTAAATGTTGCAAGTCTAATTACAGCGACGATTGCAATCTCAGTAACTTTCTTATGTAAAATATGGTATTTATAATTTATATTTATATTTATGTCCTTTTCATGGGAGGACATTATAAATACAAACAGTAAGGTTAATCCTGTCTTTGCAGGTGCACCTTGGGAGTTATTAAGGGCAGCTTGGTGGTAATTGAAACAATAGTGATGCAACTTAACCCATTTATGCCTAGCGTCTAGAAAAAAAGGCCTTGGCAAACAGCGTAGACCCAGATGAGACGCCGCATGATGCGGCGTCTCATCAGGGTCTGCGCTGTTTGCTTAAAGGAATTTCGGTAAGAAATATTCTAAATATAGAGAAAAATATGCTAGACATCCCTAATTTTGGAAATAAATTGATCAAATTTAGGATGGGATAGTCCACTAGGCATAAATGGGTTAAGGGCAGCTTGGTGCTTCTCACGCTTTTCAGCTTTAGATTAAAAACTGCACAGTCAATCAAATCAAAACGAAGGCAAGTGGCACACATTTTGGGTTGCGATCTTTATCTCAGCGTTGTCACATATCTACATCATGTATAAAATATGTGTCCGAACGCATACAAAAACACCTTTGTGGAAATGAAAAAAAAACTCCAATACAAAATTGATTGATTGCTTGATACCACATTTTGCGACGATGCAAATCAGTCTGGTATTATCTATCTTTTTATTGATAGTTTATGTTATAAAAGGTAAACACTGGCCTGAAAAGCTTGTTCAAGCTATGATTTGACAGACAAGAGCTACTTATAGGAGCTCTCGTTCAGACAAAATAGAATGTCTGTCATTTTCGGTATTCAAATATTGACCCCTTAACCCGACTATCTTCGTTGACTGTCAGTCGACAACCATCTTCTGATATGATTTCTACACCTGTTAAAGTTTTATGAAATACAATAAGGTGCGATTATTGAAATTCTCAGATAATGTAGATCGTACTGAACGAACGAAGGTCCCACGTGGGGTTTGAAGCAGCAGTGTTGATTATATGTTTAACTCCAATTTTACAAAGTGTATGTGCTCTTCCATGCTGAATATTTTGTAAGGTGTAACAATGGAACTTAATGTATAGTTTTTCAAGTGTATATGGTTATTGCCGAACAAATATATGGACATCTTTTCAACAGATTTAATTTGTTTCTTTGATAAATGTTATCTTGAAAGTTAGAAAAATATTAGAAAAGGTACACATGGAATCTGGCACAATGTAAACTTTATTAGATTCTTCTAAATTGACCATTCGCTTTAAGCATCTTACATAAATAATAAACTGAAATATAAAAAAAATATCGTTGAACTTGTTTGTTATAACATTGGTTGACATTGTATTCGTTCGAGTGGGGACTAAAACACACATCGTTTGTTTCGTTCTATCCCACTATCCCAGTTATAATGTGTTTTAATAATAGTATCGCTTAGTCGTCAATTAATCTGTCGTCATCACCTCTCGAGAAAACCAGTTAGAGCACGACTGATAAACGTTGATCAGGCGAGAGCTAGCACTGGTAATGGACTCACAAAACAGGTGCGCAAAAGGTGGACGCCAGTGATGCTGTTATTGCAATGTTTGCAGAGCAAATACAGAGGGCGGACCGCCTGTGTCGAGCACTGCAGCGATTCTAGAACTGATTTCAAAGTAACATCTGTACATTAGGTTCGAACATGAAATCTCACCAGTATACTCTACTCAATAGAACTACTATGTCGTTCTATAGGTAGATAACATACATGTATATACATTAGGTTCGAACATGTGATCTCACCGGTATACTGTACTAAATACTGCTAGTAAGTAGTTCAATAGGTAGCGTGCACAAGTTGGCTACAAATGGAGACCGAAACGTCATTAACAGTTGATGTGTGATATACTTAACAGAAGATTTCCTTGTATGGTCGATTAAATGTGCACACAATTATTTTCATTTGAATATACAAGACTTTAAAAAGCAACTTTCCGTTTCTACTCGCTTCACGTTTCTTTTTGTTTTACTGTTTTCTTCAGTTTTTTCACCATTTTCTAAGAGTAAAGATTAATACAGAGGTTTGAAATGGTTCATTGGCACATAACATCATTTATAACTCAAAGTTAATGGAAACATACTAAATTGAATGTGTATTGTTGTATCTAACAATTTATAACTGATTAGCCGAAACGTTGAAAAGTACACATGGTGCTCTTGCTCTTTCCTAAATATCCTCCTATTACAGCATCATTGTATCCGAAAACTACCAGTACGATATAAGGGAGTACAATGTAAATGCTATGTGTCCATTTGAATCTCTCTTATCCTTGAACATTATTCAGAATAAGTACACGAGCAATACGAGGTTCTGTTCATGAATTGGGTCGCGCTCTGAGAAAACAGGGGCTTCGTGCATATGCGTAAAGTGTCATTCCAGATTAGCATGTGCAGTTTGCACAGGCTAATCAGGGACGAAAATTTCCGCTGTTATCATATTTTTCATGCAAAGGAAGTTTCTTCTTAGCAAAAATCCAGTTTAGGCGGAAAGTGTCATCCCTGATTAGCATGTGCGGACAAGCATTAAGCCCGGTTTTCCCAGAGTGCGGCTCTATTGTATATCTCTTCGCTTGTTATCGGCGAGTTGCAGTATAGTACATACCATTGCAATGTCAACTGGGTCTGCTTCTTTTTGTCCCGCATTATTTGGGCAACCGTTTTCTTCGGCCCTTGACTGCTGTTGCCATTAACATCCACGTGGAGGGTTGCCTCCCCTAACATCGCTCTCTCTTCTTCGTCCATCACACTCTCCTCGTCTGTGAACACGTGACTGTCGTCGGCGTTCGACTCTGTTATTAGAAAACGTAACGTACAAGATGATGCCCCTATATAAAAGCTAATAAACACTTTCTTATTGTTAATTGCTAAGGCAGAATTTTATAAAGTCCGCGTTTGACTTTATAATAAAAAGTATGACGTAAAATAATTGTTTTGGATGTCCATTCGCCGTAAAAATATTATTATTTTAGGTTGCTCGTCCTTACCTCAAATTCCCCATTCCTAGAATATTCAACTCAGTAAGCGTGCTCTTTTATATGTTGTTTTTATGTTTTTACACAAATGAAAACTTTTGTACTATCTAAAAAAAAGTTAAGTGTTTTGAATTTGAAGCATCCACTTCAAACCAACGATTTCGGATAAACCGATCTTTTTTAGTTTTTACAGTTTAAGAACCTTCAAGTTTCCCATTTAACAATTAAAATAAACCCTCCCTACCGGTTACTTTAACAATAATATGTAAACGCATGTGCATAGTGGACACTGATTTGTAACCAAAGTGACATGGGTTCGTATGTTCCCGAAATGCATGGATTAATGAAAAGAAATGAATCTGGTCAGTTTGTCTTTTGACGTTGTTGACTGTTGACACCATTTATGAAGATGCGGATGTACGAAAAGTTATACTATCAAGTATGTATACGTGTACTCGTATATTATTATATCGTATAATCGGTATTGTATTACTGAATAATGTTACCAGAGTTTCGAGACAGATCATCAATCATGGATACTGTTTAGATGGCTCTAACTGGTTATTATTCATCTAAGGGGACGAAACCACCGCATTTTTAACGGTATGTGGATTTTTAATGATATTTATTCATTAAGATACACACGAAATACGCTAAAATGCCATGATTTTTGAAGATTACCCTGCCCCGACGGAACTTATTTCACCGTTCCGTGGATCATATTACACTGACCCGGCGGTACTTATTACACTGCTACGTGGGTACTTATTACACTGCCCCGGTGGTACTTATTACACTGCCCCGGCGGTACTTATTACACTGCCCCGGTGGTAGTTATTACACTGTCCCGGTGGTACTTATTACACTGCCCCGTGGTTACTTATTATTTGCCGTAGGTACATATAACATTGCCCCCTTGTGGTACTTATTATACTACCCCGTGGGTACATATAACACTGTTCCGGTGGTACTTATTACTCTGCCTCGTGGGTACTTATTACACTGCCCCGTGGGTACATATAACACTGCCCCGGTGGTACTTATTACACCGCCCCGTGGGTACATATAACACTGCCATGGTGGTACTTATTACACTGCCCCGTGGGTACATAAACACTGCCATCGTGGTACTTATTACACTGCCCCGTGGGTACTTATTACACTGCCCCGTGGGTACATATAACACTGCCCGGTGGTACTTAACACACTGCCCCGTGGGTATATATAACACTGCCCCGGCGGTACGTATTACACTGCCACGTTGGTACTTATTACACTGCCCCGATGGTACTTATTACACTGCTCCGTGGATACTTATTAAATTGCCCCGGCTGTACTAATTACACTGACCCGTGGGTACTTATTACACTGCCCCATCTGTACTAATCACACTGCCCCGTGGGTACTTATTACACTCTATCGGTGGTACGTATTACACAGCCCCGTTGGTACTTATTACACTGCCCCGCGGGTACTTATTACGCTGCCCCGCGGGTACTTATTACACTGCCCCCGCGGTACTTATTACACTACCTTAGCGGTACTTATTACACCACCCTGTTGGTACTTATTACACTGCCTCGTGGGTACTTATTACAGTGCCTCTCGGGTACTTATTACACTACCTCAGCGGTACTTATTACACCGCCCCGTGGGTACTTATTATACCGCCACGCTGGTACTTATTACATCGCCCCGTGGGTACTTATTACACTGCCCCGTGAGTACGTATGACACTATCCAGTGGGTACTTAAAACACAGTCGATTTAACAACTTATTGTTTGGGTAAGAGCACCGGTTAAGATGTTCGATTAATGTTTCAAAATAAGACTTGTATCGTAATATATTTCTGGGGATGATCTCTTCTTATGTTATATATTAATTTCAAAGAGATAATTAACAACAGTTATTATATCTAAATACGTTAATGAAAATATTTAATGACGCAGACCAATAATCTGACAAATAAGCGTCGTGTTCATAGTTGATGTTATGCAAATCTTGTATATCCATCTTAGCATCAAAAATGGACGACTTAAGCTGAAACAACACCCGTTATAAAGGCGCGTGTGCAAATTGGATATTGATTACAAAGTTTTAATGCGATTATCCTCTGATCATCTGTTGTCATTGGCAGAGATAATTATCTCTTAAAACGATAAATCTCTGTAACTGATCCTAAATTGGATAATACATTAATCGGATAGTATAGTGATAATAAGAGCGATGTGTGTTGTTGTGTATATACTTCTTGCAAAATCAGGTCATATGCTTATTAAAGAAACGTGATTTTTCTTTACGTTATTATTTGACTTATGAACACTGATAATTTTTTGTCAAGTCAACACATGTTTTTAACACAGAAAAAAACCCTATGCTTATTAAGTACATGTTTTTGTTAAGCATGGCGAATGGATATGAATACTGATAAAGGAGAGGAGCCTCAACGCTTTCGAGTTATAGTATATCGTTATATACATTTATAAAACTACAGTTTTATTAACTCAAAACTATAGCATTTTCTTTAGAAAACCGCTTTTAGTGACAACATCCAAGCAAGACTTAACCCATGTATGCCTAGCGTCTAGAAAAAAAAAGCCTTGGCAAACAGAGTAGACCCAGATGAGACGCCACATTATGCGGCGTCTCATCAGGGTCTGCGCTGTTTGCCTAAAGGAATTTCTGTAAGAAATATTATAAATATAGAAATAAATATACTAGACATCTCTAATTTTGGAAATAAATTGATCCAATTTAGAAGGATGGGAGAGGCCACTAGGCATAAATGGGTTGAATAAAGCGGCAATGCCGGTCCTACTCGTTTTCACCTTTTCCTCCCTCTTCCGCGTTGCTACTCAATGTCGTCGCAATCAAAGTTCTAGTATATTTAGTCGCGTTCTGAGAAAACTGGGCATAATGCTTGTGCGTCAATTGTCATCCCAGATTAGCCTGTGCAGTCCGCACAGGCTAATCAGGGACGACACTTTCCGCTTTTATGACATTTTTCGTTTAAATGAAGTCTCTTCTTAGCAAAAATCCAATTAAGGCGGAAAGTGTCGTCCCTGATTAGCCTGTGCGGACTGCACAGGCTAATCTGGGACGACACTTTACGCACATACATTATGCCCAGTTTTCTCAGAACACGACACATATACATATCTTGAATTTATGCTCTGATGCAACCCAAACGTGTTTTTATGATGTATTAAAATGTTGTAAGATATTACTGAACAAGATCTGTTATAATGGAGCAAAGTAAACATACTTAAGCGCATATTTTCATGTTATGTCATGCAGTATAGTGAACGTTTTCCATGATGGAAAATACCCTATCAACCATGGACAAATTATGATATATACGTTTATATTTCATTTTCTATTATTTTAAATCAAAGCAAATTGAAACATATCACCCCAGATTTTTCTTAACCTGACAAATATAGCCAGCCACAAGCTATAAGCGCAAACCAGTGGCCTTTAATAACCCCACTAACACTTACACCTCTGAACCCATATCTTTAATATTCTAAAATCAATATTGAAAATCTCTATGAGAATTTCGGCCGTTTTTGACACAAACATTTCTGTTGAAATCAATATTGCTGATAAGAAATATTAAATGATTAGAGCGTGAATCAATATCGGGTATTGTTTGAAAACTTAGCGCTTAATGCATTGTGCGAACTCAGGGATTCATATGAGAATGTCGAAACCTCTTATGGCTGAAAAATGCCGTGAAAAAAAGCGGCGTAGATCCCTTAATTTTGAACGTTAGGGCTATTAATCATTCTTATCCATAACACTTCAACGGGTAAAATCAGCCTTTTACAAATGGTTTTAAATTTAATATTATTTTTTTTAATGTTTCAGATATGAGTTTGCAAAGCATGTTTGCTTTTAAAAAATCATGACATGGAAGCCATTTTTCAATAATCAGAAATGAAAAAAAGAAAGCAAAAAGTGGGTACTAGTATTTTTACTCGCGAAATAACCATGGCGTCATTGCAATGGATTCAATCGGCGTTTCAAAAGCTATGTTTTAGTGTGTGTCCCTCCAATCCATTTGTTAGTGTTGCTGTTGTTTATTTCGTATTTATTCTGATGGCACATAATATAACGAATTATGGCGAATATATTGATTCTTTATTTACGTTTTTTTTTTTACTGTTTGTTTGTGTATCTATAATGACGATTGTTATTACAAATCCAATGCCGCCATAAAGTCGACAAATATGCGTTATCTTCATAATAAAAGACAATTGAACTATTGAACTCTTCGTATAACCAAATGTAGAAACAGACATACGGTATTTGCTTTTCAGTTCTGTATATTACTGTTGTACAACCACACATTTTATTTTATTTCATTATTTAAATTCCGTGTATTTTTTAACATTATCAAATTATTTCTAATATTTATTAATAGTTTAATAACATGTTAGTTTTAAAGTTGCATATTTCGTTCAAGCCTGAGTGTTAAATATTATTTTCGTTAAATTATGCTGGAATTCATACGAGTTTATCAGCTAAATAGGCATATCCTAGCCAAGCAGGTTTGCAGTTTAATTGACATGAAATCATGGAAGGACATTAACCACTTGTCTCTAGCACTCTTCAATGACACAGAATATTTGTTTTTCTGAGTGTTTAAAATGTTCACTGTAATACACATGTTGTTTAGCGAGATTTTCGTATCATTTTAAAATTAGCGCGGACAATTTTTAAAATATATTATATTATCTTAATAAAAATATGAATGTAAACTTTCCGAAAATTTTCAAGTTTAGGATTTTTTTTTTATTGTTTTAAGACCATTCGATTTAGTACGAAGATTGTGTCGGAATATCGTAGACATATTGCACATTTCTGCTATTTGGTGCATCAATTTTTGAAAACAAATATTTAAAATATAACGTACCATTTTCGGTTTTCAGCCAGAAATATGATCTCTTTGATACGTGTTCGAGAACTTTATCAGTAATTACTGTCTACAATGGTATAGGGAAGCGCCCGTACTGACATAAATTTGGTCCATCTCGACCTGTTCATTTCATATGATTAGTACGTGTAAATTGTTTAAGTGCTCGGCAATCGGCTTTCGTNCAAGAACGCCACATTTAGTCCACGTTTTTTTTTAGGTAACCGTCCATGAGCCGTTGTGTTGATCGGGAAAAAAACGCACTGTTTACACTAAATATTCACACTTAAGGGTTTCGACTGACTTCTCGAGAATTTTCATTCTAAAATTCCGAGCTACAAAACAATGTTTCGACGTGACTTGGGATTTGAGTACTCAGGTATCGATAGCATTCTTACACAAACATGTCGCTCGAATGGATAGCATCGAAATTATGCGAAGATCTCCGAAACGAAGCAATTGTTAAGTTGCCCGGATTTTCAAATTTCGGAATGTCGATTTTAAAATCAATTAGAAGGCAATATTTTGGATTCTTTGGTATTTCGATTACGGGGAAGTTGTTTTCACGATATAAGTAGTACAATAATCATGAATGAACATCGCGGACGCGTTAAGCGGCCATTTAAATGGAATTTAAATAGTCGATCTAAAAACGTGCGACTTATAAATTTGGGAAATGATGTTTTCTTTCAGCGATATTAAGCAGTTTATTTACGTATAATATAGTTCAGTTGGTATTAAACAACAAGTTATCTAACGAAAACCAAACTTAAGACGATTTTTCGCTTTCTTTAAAATCAAAGTAGAAGTGTAGCAGCAGCAGCATAAGTAGTAGCAGCAGCAGTATTTGTAGTGGTAGTAGAAGTAGTGTATAAGAAGTAGCAGTAGCAGCAGTAGTAGTTGCGGAAGCAGTAGCAGCAGTACTAGTTGCGGAAGCAGTAGCAGCAGTACTAGTTGTAGGACAAGCTGGGCGTAGTGATAATGATGATGTTAGATGAGAGTGAACCTGATGATTATGC
Organism: Dreissena rostriformis; assembly: GCA_007657795.1. NCBI lineage: Eukaryota > Metazoa > Mollusca > Bivalvia > Myida > Dreissenidae > Dreissena > Dreissena rostriformis. The sequence continues at coordinate 189,824 of VMBQ01000169.1, forward strand.
TAATGTTGTAACTTCTGTTGTTGCTGCGTATGCTGATCATGATATTGATGCTGCTGCGGTTGCTGCTGCTGCTACTGCTGATGATGATGATGATCACGTTGCTGTGGAAAACATTGTGGTGATGGCGTTCACAGATAGAAAGGTAAAGCGAAGAAAACATCATTCTAATTAAAGCGACGGATTTGTGAGAGTAAGGAAAACGGATAGGGCATGTCTCACACATTGAAAAAAAAACAACAGCAAAATTTTTCCGCATAATGTGTCTGGTTTTGAAGCCCTTTTTCACCTCTAGTTCCATCACTATTGAAAGAATATGAATTGTATAAGTACTCGCATTCTTTAACACTCTCATATTCCTCGGTTGACAATCGTAGTTGATTAATTACTCCATTAAAGTGAACATTTCGTCTCATTAGCCGTAATTGGACGGTTATTTAGAAGACAACGTGATGAAATATTTCTTACATAAAGTCGGAACGCGAAACAATTAGCGCTATTTGAGCTCTGCTTATCGATTGTAGAATGCAAAAAATAAAGAAATTACATATTTTTCCCGGATAGAGAGAAGAGGCGGTACTCAGTGCATTACGAAATTAGAAGACCGAAATTGAACGACGACTTGTAACATGTTGACACACATTGCGGTTAATAATGTTATAAAACCATTTAAGTGCAAGTAATAAAATGGTGACCACATGTCGTTTAGCGAAACTCATGTATTTGTTAAAAAAAAGGATAAATTTATCAAGACAAAATATGTAAAAACTGTTTGAGCTAATTACCAAGAAAAATCAAACAATTTTATACACAGATTTGATGAATCAATAACACAATTTGCTAACATCCAGTAGCCGAAATGCACCACAAAGAACGGTTAGAACGCTAAGAAATAGTCAAAATAACTGTAATCAGAAAATAGCCTATAAAGCGACTATTGAAAGACTACGTTAAATTGCAGTGTGGCTGTGTATTTTACGTCTGTGGATTTTATTATTTGAAAATTTGGATAGGCTTTCTTGCGTTGTTTCTTTTTCTTTAAAAGAATGTAGCGAAATATTAATCAATTTGGTGTTGTTTTTTAATGCGTGGATATAAAGTATACTACAACATATTATAGTTATTGATGTTCATGTATATAGCAAGATAAAGGCGGAATATAAAGGAATTATATACAGGTTTAAAATGTTGATATGTTAATTGTACTTTAAGACGTTCATAAATGGCGATATTTTAACAGTATTCACAAAATAAACATAATCACATACGAATAACTTTCTTATTTTACTAAACAACCCTGCGTAGGGAATTATTCTTTATTTACATCCAAATTAATTCTGTCTTATTTGATCCGAGAAGGAATAAAGAAAACCTAATTGTACATACCATGTCAACATAAATGGATATGGCTCGTAAATTACTATAAAATCCAAAGAAATTCTCGCGCGTGGGAACTAATTTGCATCAACGATTGTCATATTTTGTGTCTTTTATTGTACGGCTGCATATGAATCATCATTTCTATTACAGTTCATACTATGTGATCATTTCGTTAGGCATTATATAATGCCCAAGAGTAAAAGGGATTGAATTTCGTTTTTTTTCTTATTTATTTATATTTTAGACGTATTATTTAATATTTGGAAGACTGCGTTCCAATTCTTTCATCAAATAATAACAAAGTCTGTGTTTTATTCATTTGATATTTGTTCTTTTCATACATAAAAAGCGGACCAACATACTATTATTTGCACTGATAATTGTCCTATTTAAATTAACTTCATTTAGTTTTTAAAGGCAGGCGATATTTGTTCTCATTTTGCTTGTTTGAAACAACACTAATTGAGCATAACATGTCTAATGACTCTTACCCGATTTCATCGACGAAGATTTCCCGGTGTACTTCCGGTTATAGCCGCCTTCCGGGGATCCACTTCCGGAAGATTCCCTATCGGTCTCCACCAGACTCCCATCGCGCCGGAAGCGCTTGGCGGGATTCATTAGACCACCATGGCTGTCCAGACCCTGTGGCGGAAGTGTCCTCAGCATCCCGGTCACGTGATCGAACCTCTGTGTCGCTTTCGGTGATGCTTAAATCTACGTCACTCGACGCAAACGTCGGACGTTTTATCAAAGCACAAGCGAATACTCAAAGGAAAATCTAATTAACACTTTAGTTCAAATTTTGTTTAAATAATGATTTCCGATCATGATTTCTGAAGGACCTATTTTGATACCATGTACATTTTGAAATAAAAAACGGAATCCCTTCCTTTTTTATTATATTGCACACGGCGCACTCAATCTACGTCATTTTATTGAATCTTTATTAAGATATTTAGATTTCAGTCTTGAATGTAGAACTGGTAAAAAAAAAATATTTAATAAAATCAAGATTTTCTAAATAGGCTTAATTTGAAATATCGCACTTTTCCTTGTCTGTTTTGTACGATCTGTCCGAAATAAACACTGAATGTTAATCCGTTTTAGTTTATTTTCAGTAGTTCATTAAAACTCATTGCAGTTGTATTGCAGTTGATATTAAGAACACTTTAAATAAGTAAATTTACACAAGCAATCGTGCCGAGCAATGGTACAAGTTCGTCTTATTTGGACAGTAAAGAGATCCGCGTCTTAAGTACCCGATTTTCACAATTGTGTCAACAGTTGTATTATAATTCGGAAGGTATATCCAATGTTTTAAATCATACATGGGGCGTCTCAAATCAGCGAGCGTGTACTAGTTCTGCTAAAATCGCAACTTGAAACATTATGTTCACTAATTTAGTGCAAACACAATTTCGAGATAAGCAGACGAACCTGTCCTTTTCGTTAGAGCACGGGTAGCTAAATCTCGTCTGGGAGCGAGATACCACGTGATCTTGCGACTGGTAATTGTCGAGATAAGGACTGCTAATAACAATGTCATTTTTAGTCGTTTTATCAAAATCTAAATCCTAGCCAATCACTGGCAGCTATAAGGCTAAACCCTGTTTTAATATTCTACTGTTCAGCTTAAAGTGAATGGACAACGTTTATAAATACTATGATCCAAAGCATGTTTATTAATTGTTCAAGTATTAATTATTAACATATGTTTTCTTATCAGCAATTTAATAACCATCACTTGCTCCACTAACGTCGTAGCCACATCCCGCAAATAAAGAAGCAGCAGCAACAGCAGCACCAAAACTATTAGCATACAAGCAGGTATCATTCATCATGCGTATCATCATCATCATCATCATCATCATCATCATCANAACTTAAATCTTTATGAGAAAATGTTTCAAAATACAAGGCCAAGAAGTACAGAAATTTTCTAAAGTGAATACAAACTCTGACTTAATATATGATAACTTAGAAAAGTCCATATTAATTATTCCAAGTGCAAATACAGTCAGGACAAACTGTCTTTCACAACTGTGAAAGTATCCAAGACTAGTTGTACAGTAAAAAGAGTTGGTAAAGACGCTTGAAGGCTTACATTCAAAACTTTTACTTGAACACAGAGGCTTAAAGTGTTGTCCAAGATTAGGTTGAGCAGTTTGCACAGGCTAATCTGGAACGACAAATCCCGTCTACACTGGATTTTCCTTTAGAAGAGACTTACTTTAAGCGAAAAATACCATTAAAGCGGAAAGCGTCGTCCCTGATAAGCCTGGTTAAAAGCCACATGCTTGGAGCCTACTTTTCCCAAAGCCCAGCTCAAATATAAGATTTTGCCCTACCATACAAAAGTAGTGAGCCGTAAGGCCCAGTTTGGTGAGAAGTTTTCCATAGACAGCCTCATTATTGTCTGCCCGGTCACAGAATACGCAGATCTTCCCACTGCCTGCAATGTACATAGACTAGTGTCACACACTTCTCAGTTAATATTAATACATTGACAGGAAATATTGAGATTATTTGAGATCTATGCCATTATTTTTCTGGCCCAACTCAGGACATTTCATGAAAATTGACCTCATGGTGGGACACCTAAAATCGTTTCAGTCAATAATGCATGCTTGACACAAACCACTTGCATTTTTACAATCAAATTCTGTCAAATATTGACGAAAAATGTATTTACACATTTTATAAACACACACATTTGCCATTTTTCAAGAGTAAACAGTGTAGTGAACTGTGGGATACATTTATATTTTCTAAATAAAGAGTTGATGTAATTGATGATCAATCAGTATTTGAGTATTCCTATTGAATATTGCATCAACATGTAAGCAGTGTTTTTTTGGTTCAAAATCGGGGCTGGTATCCCGCCCAATTCCCAATGGAAAAAATTATATATTTTTTTCCACAACATTTTGTTCATATTCAATCCAGCGCTATACGTTGAACCTTAGTAAATAATATTTTGAACACGCTTTTATTCCCAATTTTAAGCATTTGTAAGCAAAACAACAACAACACTAATTTCCCAAATTAATTCGAAATGACGCGATTTTTCCCAATTCAAAGGGACCCAGCCCCTTTCCCAAAATGGTAAGGCCACACCAAATTGAAATGTTGGTCGTCAGATTTGCCGCACCTATTTTTTCAAAATGGAAAAAAAAAATTTTTTTTTTTACCGATCGCACTCATTTTTGTGTCCTCTCATAGCGCATGTGTTTAATTTTTAATATGTGAAAAAAACCCGCAATCTCGCAGAAACAATTTTGACACTGAATACGAAGGCCAAATATAGTGTTTCGTAAGCTTTTAAATCGATAACTGCAAACGCTAAAAAATTCGATCAACGACCTGAACAAATGGCTTCCTGTTTCGCTTTCGTGAACGTTGTAACAAATTGCGGTGAAAAGTTGCTGCAGCCAACCCTTATNATTTATTTATTTATTTATTTATTTATTTATTTATTCATTTTGTCCGTCCATCCGTTCGTTTGTTTATTCGTCCTTCCGTTCGTTATTTTGTTAGTTCGTTTGGTTTATAATGTTTTATCGACGTTTACTCAATATCCATCTCTTTTATTCATTCACCTTTTATTTAACATTAATTGTTAAGATTTTAAACATTTTAGTTTACTTCCTTATACAAATATGCATCAACATTTGTGTAATATTGGATTCTTGGTAAACACGTATATTCGTAACTATCATCATCATGCTTAAAAAAAAGAACATAATTATCGAAGTAATATAAAAGTTATATGTTATGTTCTGTCTTTGATTTCAAAAATAAATGTACTTTATATCAATAGTCAAGAATGAAATCCAACACTATTGATAATAACAATGTTAGTGTGCAAACATAAAAAAATCACGATTTAAAGTAAACACTACATGAAAACACATAAGTTAATGTGTACTATATTGTCATGGATTTCAAAACTAGTTTTAGGTAACTGACAAGTGATAAAAAGACATTCAAAAACATGTACAATGAATTTAAATGGACTGTTCAACACATGCATAGTTTAACACGGTACATAAGTATAACTAACTCTAATTAAAAAGATTAATATATATATCAGCATAATCTTTGATGCAAAATGGTAAAATGGTACACTCGTACTGATATCTTAATTCTGAATACATTCTACACTCTAAAACAAAGTGAAATTCATCTTCTAATATATAACACATATTACACTTTCTTTCGCCTATAGGAACGGGAGAAGGTTTGGTCCATCTTCCACGTTCAACATGCATACATCTGAATCGGGCTAAAATTAAAACATGCCAATGTTTTTTTATACAAATTTGATCGGCTGGAGTTTCATAATATCTCATTCCAGTTGTGAATACACAATTGATTACATTATCTCAAAGACGCTTTTCAGCTATTTATAATTTTTGGATTGTTCTAGTTGTGAAATTACCACATGGGCTAAACTAACTAATCATTATCAATTCATGAGGTTCCTTTATTACAAACAATAACATCAGGATTTTCAAACTTGTCAAATTGAGAATGACGTTATCATTAGACCATGGCCTAGTATCACGAACGTTCTCAGATTTTAAACTCAACTCAGAAGATGAGATTTGAGTTCCCACTCACCTGAGAATTGAGATTGATGGGGAGCTCACGAACGAACTCAAAACTCATCTCAGATGAGACCGACTCAACTTTCCGTCTCAACTCAAATATTTATTATTTGTTAAAGATGTAAGCGACGTTCTTCAAAAGGAGATTGATTTATAACATTTTTACGGGAAATAGTGTCAGTTTTCTTTAAGTCTGAAAGCATGAAAAAATGCGTAGGTTATTTAATTGTTCTGAAAGCGAAAGACTCTGTTGTTTGAAAAAATTTAAACATAAACCATTACGACTGTACGTTCAGCTTAAAGGCTCAAATGACAAGACGTTGCGAGCTGAAACTTGGAAATTTATAATGGCAAATTTGCGAAGGTAATTACCTAGTCTGTGTGCATTTTTATTTTTAAAGTAAATCATTGAAAGTGTTCAACATGTGAATGATGCAATTGACATGGTGAAAGGTCTCCAAAAATTATGAATTCATGCATTAAATTCAAACAATTATGTTATGATTAATTTATGCATTTTAAACCCTCAGGCATTACATGCTTTAAACTCTTAGAATGTAGACCCAGAAAAAACCAAGATAAATCATTTAAAATGATATGGTTGCTGAAAAAAGCCTGTAAATTTATTATTCGTCACCTCTCATATGTGTCGCGTTCTGAGAAAACTGGGCAAAATGCATGTGCGTAAAGTGTCTTCCCAGATTAGCCTGTGCAGTCCGCACAGGCTAATCAGGGACGACACTTTCCGCCTAAACTGGATTTTCGCTAAGAAGAGACATCATTTAAACGAAAAATGTCATAAAAGCGGAAAGTGTCGTCCCTGATTAGCCTGTGCGGACTGCACAGGCTAATCTGGGACGACACTTTACGCTCATGCATTATGCCCAGTTTTCTCAGAACGCGACACATTAGACCACCTGTGTCTCACGAAAAGGACACGGATCCAATTATCATTCGCATTCATAATTGTTCAACGAATTTTTTCTTCAATATATTTTAAGATATATATTCAAGAGAAATCAATACTTTAACGTAAATTAGTAAATTAATTATAAACAAATAGTCTCACGTTTCATAAGCTACAGTAATCAAATCGACATAAACGGCCAATACACCAATTACAAGTATCTAATTACATACCGAAAAGTAAATATATATTATATATAATGACTTTCCACCAAAAGCCGTTTAGTCCAATATAATTTGTATAAGAAGCATACTAGTAAAAGATGCATTGGGTGATTATGGTATTCATGAGTTTACCAACATTTGTTTATAGGCCTCATTTATATTCGCCTCGCCATCTTAACTAATTCCTTTTGCTTTATAATATATATGCAAGTATACGTCTGCGCTATATTAGCAGCAATTTAAGAATCTTAATGAGAAACCCCATTATTTTGTCAGGTGAAACCGACATTTACGTAGAGTGTACGTATACATTAAGTGAAATATGATCGAGTTGCATGACAGCATACAAACACAACCACACATATATGCTATAAATAGAAAAAGCGCGTGCTAGAATCAAATATAAATTTACTTCTCGGTTTCTAGACAAGAACGTTATATGGTCTTGTATATAAAAACACTAATTAGTCGTTTCGTGTTGCGTTTTCGTAATTTCATTTCATAGTGCCTCAAAAAGTTGTAACTCTGTTGCTCTGGTCTCATTTCTAACATTGAGTAATTGAATAGTAATTAAATTGAATGCGTTTTAATTCCCATTTATTACTGTTTAATTTGAGTTGCAATGCTTTGAGGTTAAAGTTTATTAACACTTATATGTATCATGAATATTGCTGGGCCAAGTGTGAGGTTGANGCACATTACCTCCATACTAAAGTTATTAAGTAAACAATATTTTTTAAGTAACAAAGACCTTGACCCAACTGGCCCAAAGGTAATGTAACGACTCGCCCCCTTAACGAATCGCCCCATAACGACTCGCCCCATGTTTTATAACGATTCGCTCCACCTATATAACGACTCACCCCACATATATAACGACTCGCTCTATTAAAATAAAATGTTATATTATATATGGTAATAAAAATGAAATATAATCTCTATATGTCGCAGTCTATACTTTGTAGCAGGCGACATAACATTAGGGATCATGTAACGTCAATACTGATTCAACATATACTAAATGTCAAATTAAGATGCTAGTACATGTATTAAGTTATATTTTATGTATTTTTTACATGTATGTAAAGTAACAATATTACCATATAGCATGAATTGTGTGATAATTAAGGACTATTGGATATTGGCACATTTGTCTCATGTCATACTTTCCTTCATATTATAAAAAAAGAAGCAAAGGCTAAGATCATACCGACAATTAAAGATTCCCAGGTTTAATTACTCAAGAATAAAGGGATTATCGTTATAAAAGAGATCGATCAATTAACAACATAATTGACACGTACATTACCGCGGGCGGGTGATGGCAATCAACAATACACGTGTCATAACCGCGAAAGCGTGAATACCTTGCTTCGTGGTAAAGATATTTTCAAATATACGGGTATTGAAATGAAAGAAAAATGAAAAAAGGTCTTTGCCGAAATTTCATTTTATTGCCGAATATATTGGCTGCAACCCCAGCTCCGGCGCCACTGAATGTTCAAGCTTTTTTGCTTTTTTTGGCGGTTGTTTCGCAGTTTTTAACGCAATTATTGCACACACATATTAAAGTGTAAAGATTGTGTTCATTAGTATTATAAATCATTTTGCTATCTCTGTTAAACTAAGGCTACTAGTTGTATATCGTGCTGTGATATTGGATGTGACATTTGCTTTTACTTTGTGTTAATCTTAAATAAATTAATAAAAAAACAGTGTCATTGTTATTGCTTGCGATCGAAAATTTGTGACGGAGGACGCGTGCCTATTTTGTCAGAAGGCCGTCCGCTCCTTGCAGCATGGCATCACGTGTGAGGCCTGTGATAGATGGCAACATCGCACATGCAATACAGGTAAGTGTCTATGCAAACTGACTAGCTAAGATTTTCGACATATAAATTAATTTTCCTATGTAAGCTTGAACATGTATTAACATAGTAAAATCGTTGACATGGTTATAATTTGCCATTTTATTATTTATTTATTTTTATTGTCAGTTGAAATTTTACGGACGCAATTCTTCTGTAAGATTATTTTTTATTTGTAATCTTAAATCTACCTATTTGTTACCTGTTGATCCGAATACACATCTCACGTGTATTTAACAACCTGATAAAGATCATAAAACCTGGCATAGGTTTTTCGATAATGAATGAAGGGGTTGGAGTAATTAAAGAAAACAACATCTGTTTAATGCATTAACGATGTGTATCACAACAGGAACAATTGTATGCTGTCAATTGGAATAAAAAATGTTACTTTGATTGCTTACGAAAATAAATTGATAATTGTCAATGAAACAATAACAGTTTCGTTCATAACTGGCAATGATGATTATGATGTTATGAAGATGATAATTATGATGAATATTATTATGATGATTATTATTATGATGCTGACGATTATTATGATAATGATCGTGATTGTGATGATGAATGATGATTATTATGATGATGATACTATTGAACTTATTAATAAAATTAACAATTTATGCGCAGTAAATACGATACTGTATTGTTTTATTAAGACGTGTGTATTCTTTTTTATTTTCACTTTAAAGTTATCCAAATATATGTAATAGAAATAAATGTANTAGTTATTTGATGTTACAAACAGGCATTTGAAAGTTTTGATGTTTGCTTCTTTATGCGATTATGTGTTGCAAAACTTACACTAGCAAACATCGTAGCGTTAGACATCAGTTTTAATACACCACATAACAGAAAATGTTTGCTATATTGGCTATTATCAACACAATTGAGTATATGCTTGCGATATTAACCCATTTATGCCAAGTGGACTCTCCCATCCTTCTAAATTGGATCAATTTATTTCCAAATTAGGGATGTCTAGTATGTTTATTTCTATATTTAGAATATTTCTTACAGAAATTCCTTTAAGCAAACAGCGCAGACCCTGATGAGACGCCGCATTATGCGGCGTCTCATCTGGGTCTACGCTGTTTGCCAGGGCCTTTTTTTCTACACGCTAGGCATAAATGGGTTAAGAAATGTTATACAAGAGACAAGACAAATAAATAAGACATAACATACTACTTTTGTGATGTAAAATACTTTGTGTGATATAGCATATAAAGTGTGTTTGCAATTCTCAACGGCATATATAATGTTACATTTGTTGTTCTATGATTTTGTTATTTAACATTATATGTAAGTTAAATGTAACCGACCATGTGCTATCAGTAAAGGCTATGCTAGTGCTATGAGTGGCGTTGTAAGAAAACTGGACAAAAAGCATGTGCGTAAAGTGTCATCTCAGATTAGCCTGTGCAGTCCGCACAGGCTAATCCGGGACGACACTTTCCGCCTAAACTGGATTTTCGCTAAGAAGAGACATCATTTAAACTTAAAATTCCATACAAGCGGAAATTGTCGTCCCTGCTTAGCCTTATGCCCAGTTTTCTCAGAACACGACACATATTACAAAAAGGCTATGCTAGTGATATTACAAAAAGGCTATGCGCAGTGATATTACAAAAAGGTTATGCAAGTGATATTACAAAAAGGCTATGCTAGTGATATTACAAAAAGGCTATGCAAGTGATATTACAAAAAGGCTATGCTAGTGATATTACAAAAAGGCTATGCTAGTGATATTACAAAAAGGCTATGCAAGTGATATTACAAAAAGGCTATGCTAGTGATATTACAAAAAGGCTATGCTAGTGATATAACAAAAAGTCTATGCAAGTGATATTACAAAAAGGCTATGCAAGTGATATTACAAAAAGGCTATGCTAGTGATTTTACAAAAAGGCTATGCTAGTGATATTACAAAATGTGACAGGAAACTGCTGCTGTGAAATGTAACAGTCTATGTGTAAAAAGTGTCACATTACTATGGGGGTCACACCCAATTTATTAGCATTAAACAGTGATTTATAAACAGACAACACACATAAGCATAACACAGATTGGAATCCGGTCAAACGTACCATGACGAAAATGTAGATGCTCAAGCATGGTCAAACGTATGTTATGTAAACGTCAAAACGAATTGAATGCATATGGTCAAATACACATGAAGTGAGGCATCAACTGCACACGCAGGAGAGAACCTTATTATACAAGTCGGTCCTTTATTTATGGCACGGAACCAATTGCAAAAGAGTGAGACACAAAACAAATGCACGAAACAAGACAATCATGTACTTTACAAACGAACACACATGAACAAAACTGAGGTCACCGCCTTGGAACGGTCAATGTTTACTCACGGGGGTATAGGGGGTGGGTTAAACCAGTTTTAAGCAGCTCCAAACCCCCCCCACTTGGCTAAGTATTATTCATTTAACATTCAATAGTACATTAAAATTAACTGCATAGCATAAACATTCAAATTAAATCGAAATAAAAGAAAATACATTTCAATTTAAATACCATTTAAATACTCAATGGCTATTTAGACCACGAATTTAATGTTTACGGACAAAACGTATGAGCTTTCTATCGACAAAACGTATACAACGTCCAAAAGTCAAAACCTATGCAATGCCTTATTTCAAAACGTATGTAATGTCTATTATCAAAACGTATCCGAATTTTTGTAACGCATTTAATATTTATGGTCAAAACGAATGTAATGTTTGTGGTTAAAAAGTATGCAGTGTTTCAAGTAAAAAAGTATGTAGTGTTTAAGGTCAAACCTTATATCTTTGGTCAAACCATACGTAATGTCTATATAAAAAAATATAATGCCCATGGTCAAAACGAATTTAATGTCTATGGTAAAAACATACGTAATGTCTATGGTCAAAACATACGTAAGTTCTACGGTTAAAAAGTACGTAATGTCTATGGTAAAAACAAACGTAATGTCTATGGTCAAAACAAATGTTAAGGTCTGTGGTCAAAAGTTCAAAACATATAAAATTTCCATAGTCAAAACATACGTATTGTCTTCGGCCAAACCAATGTCATATCTATGGTATAAACTATGTTAATGTATATTGTCAACACATCTTTAATGTATATCGTCAAAACATACGTATTGTACCAAAAATGTATAACTTGTACAAATACTATAAAAACAGTCATAGCTAAAAATACAGTCAAAGCACTTTTTTAAGTCTCCGGATCCGAAACAAATCATCTTAAGAAATGCTAAACTTTAAAGGAGTGAAATTATTTTGCATATAATTGTCATTTATATACCTGCTAATGACGTTATTACAATATTAGACGTTTGAAATGACTAAAATTACCAGGTGTATATTAATGTTTTCGTTTATTGATGAGCATCGTTCGAATTGGATATTCATAATCCGTTATAAATTATAATCATTATAGCTTATTTCAAATATTGATGTTCTCATAGTTGATACATTGTATGACATTTTCTTTCCTAAAAAACGAACATCTGTGCTCAAGTTCCCTTAAGCGGTGGTTAAAGGGACGTGTTCACCGATTTTGGCATGTTTTGAAGTTTGTCATTAAATGCTTTAAATTCATAAATATAAACATCAGAACTAAAGAGCTCCAATATAAAAACAAGAATTAAAGTAAAAACAGAGAAAAAAGAGAGAAAAAAAGTTAGCCACACCAGGGCTCGAACCACTAACCAATGGAGTAAAAGCCAAGCGCCGAAACCACTCAGCCATCAGTCTTCACGCGTGTGTGTGTGTGTGTGTGTGCGCGCGTGTGTGTGTGTGTGTGTGTGTGTGTGCGCG